>CAMAPF010000007.1:1800000-2069827 GCA_945859915.1 Cuscuta epithymum
CAATCGCCATAGGGTAAGGGCTGCACATAGATCTCGTTTTTCCGTCCCTTAACCAGACCATAACAAAGTTCTTTAAAACATTATCTGGTTCTCTAGTGTCCAAAGTACCGCAATTATACCAGAATATATGCACCGTAAACTTAACTACCTCAAGTACTCAACACAGTGAAATATTAGATGCAACTCAGACTACACATTATAAAATTTAAGGGGAATCTGACTTTGTAAATTTCTTTGAGTGCATATATATACATGTTCATCCAAAAAGGAGAAATTTGAATTTGCACCCCATTTTTAAAAAGCAAATCTGACAATATGTACACCCCATCTGATTAAAAAATCAGGTGTTTGCACTTCATTCCTTAAAACAGTTTTTTGAACTGGGTGAGGTGAATATATTGATATTTTTTAAAATGGTGCAAAGTTCAATTTCACCCAAAAATTGGTCCAAAGTCGATTTCCACCTAAAATTTACTATGAAAATTAGGGGTAATAATTTAATGTCAACACTCGATTATCAACTTAATGCTTTTTAATGGTGTATTTAATTTAGAGAGCATCTTGCATCTCACAGCTAGGTTCACTCCCCTTCATAATAAGATAGGAGATATAAAGTAAAATCTACTTTTATAGTTTTATAAGAACATGCAAAAGCCACCCACAGAAGAGTGCTAAAACTTTTTTTTTCTTCGGAGAATTTGAAAAAAAAAATAGTTTAAAAAATCTATTTTTTAACATACCGGCAATGCACATATAGAGACTGTAGTGACTTTGCCATGGAGTGTGCTGAAAAGGAGCTTATACATGCCAGCTGCTGTTGCATCTCCCAGCCTTTGAACAATTACATCTATGCATACCTTTGGCAAAGACATTTGGTTTTGCAGAAAATGATAAAATCCAAGATGATAAGAAGTCACTCTTTTTTTCCAAAAGAAATGTTAAAATAAATCAATTAATAGAACTATTTCATACCTTTGCTTTATACTTCTCTTCCTGTGAGACAACAGTAAAAAGAAGCTCCCGTCCAGGCCTAGTTACCACATAATTCACCACCTATATCAAACAGTTTGTCAGGCCCACTTTACAAAAAAAAATATAAAAAAGGCTAGTTGTACACTCTACACATTTGCACAATGTCGGGTGTTTTAAAAATTATTTTTATGTTATAAACTATAAAGGGCCATTCGTTTATTTTATGAATTTTTCTATGAAAAAACATCATGTTTTTTCTACATCCTTCAGTTCCTTGTGCTTCATGCCTTAATCTATACTCCGTATAAAATAACATATAAAAATAAATATAATTGAATGATTGTTTGTGGTAAATGAAATATAATCTGCAACCTAAATAAGCAAGGGGAAATTTACTGGACTTTGACTAAAAGATAGCGAGTTTCCCTAAATATGACTATTAAGGGGAAAGAGGGGTAGTTTAACTCTTATCTAGTATAAATATATCAATAATTAGGTGGCACACCGAGTGGTGGCATATACCGGTGGTAGACCTGATTCGGACTTCCTACCTACCTGAATGACATTTTAGAAATGGAATTACTGTTTTACCCTCAATTTATGAGATAGAAAGTTTACTACTGCAAGGATGAAGCAATAATTTTACCGCCAAATGCCATCCAGGTAAGAATGTGCTATTGTCTTCATTTCAATGTTACAAGAAGTGCAGATAAAAAGATAAAGCGAATCAAAATTAAGCTTGAAAAAGAGAAGAGAGTACACAAACCTTTCTAAGAGTTTCAGATATGGCAACTTGAATCCATGTGGGCCATATAGCTAATGTGATTAAATTTATGCAAGCAACAAACGGAGACGAGCAAATAGCAATAGTAATCCCAGCAATGCTAAGGATGCGTCCCTGTGTATATAGCAAAAGTAAAGCAAACTATTTACTACAGAAAACAAAAGATATATTAACTGTAATAAAATCCCACATTTCAATACATTACCGTTAATGTAAGCTGTCCTACAAGGATAAAAACAGCAATCAAACTATTGATCTCAGCAAATAATCGCCTTCTTCCCACGGGATTTGTAACTGTTTTGGCAATAACAGTCACTTTCTGCAAAAAGAAAGGGTGAGTTAGTTAAAGAAATGGTAAGTTAATTAAAACATTTAAATACATCTCACTTTGTGTCCAAAGAAGAGAAAAACTACTTACCTGAAAGTAGAAGAAAGATGAGATAATTGCACTCAGCCACAGAAATAAGGATACACATTGTAAATATGTTGATGACAATATAAGCCGTATCCCATCTAATATGGCCCAGAGCTGCTGAGGCTTTCCGGTTGAGGAAGACAATTCTGGAGACGATTTTTTGTGTGTCACCTCTGTTTGATCAGTAGGATGATCAACATCAACTAACCTACATA
This sequence comes from Cuscuta epithymum, assembly GCA_945859915.1. Classification (NCBI taxonomy): domain Eukaryota; kingdom Viridiplantae; phylum Streptophyta; class Magnoliopsida; order Solanales; family Convolvulaceae; genus Cuscuta; species Cuscuta epithymum. The sequence continues at coordinate 1,802,387 of CAMAPF010000007.1, forward strand.
CCCATAAAACAAAAAGTAAAATACATTTTATGAGTCATGCCCCTTCTATATTCAACAGCATATTCTGCAGGTTAATATATGATTTTAGCATTGCGCCAGAGGGACTGTAGAATAAATAGGAACGAGTAACTTATTCTCATGAAGGCCTAGGTGAATATAAATTATTAGGATATGTCTGGATCCTAGAAAATGCTAGGTGTAAGAGGAGGCTGAGGAAAGTTGTTTTCATATTTTCAGCTTTACCTGGAAGATGCAAAGGAAACTAAATAATTTTTGTAATCTTTTGAAATACATTAATATTTTAGTGCTTACCTAGTTCAAATAAATAAATAAATAAATACACAGGTACTTGAAAAAATATCTCAATGTCTGCATCCTAGAAAATGCTATCTGGGGGGCTAAGCAAATTTATTTTCTTATGTTGGGATTTACCACGGAAAATGCAAAGGAAAAGTTAAAAAATGATTAGCTTTAATCTTTTTTTAAATGTATTAAGATTTCTTATTGTTTATGTAGTTGAATAAATACAATAAATTTACTTAAACAAAAATCTCAAATAAATTTATTGAGTTTGAGCAAATTTTCTATTTTCCCCAAATTCTCTTACTTCCAGTTTCACCTCCAATTTTCTTTCCCTAGTACTTTCCAGGTTATAAAACAGACTTTTATGAATGAAGATTCAAGGAAATATTGATATTTGGAAGAAAGAACAATAGACAAAAATAGAGTGGATATGGATTATAACCTGATGGGCGATTGTTCTTCGGGAAGATGGGAGATATATTTATTTATTCCCTTGGATGACTGTGAAGCAAGTTCCATGAGAAGAGCAGCAACAAGAAGTAAATCTTCGAGGGAGAAAAAATAAAGATATTAAGAAAATAGAAATTGGATTTAATCCAGTTAAAGCCAACAAAAGCTACAAAAATGAGTACATTAAATAGAAGATGCACAGTTCATCCATACATGGTGCTAACCAAGCCATTCCTGTGGCAAACAATGAACCGAAGAGCTGGCCAAGAGTGGCACCAGCCCCAATGAACCCAAACAATCTTGAACCTGACTGAAAATGAGGGTCATCAAATCTATGCCTAAACAGATCTTAATGTTATTCTGCATGGAACCAGAGTGCTGGGGGAGGGGGAGTACAAATTAAAGATTGCATACCATAAGTATGAAGTGGAAAGAGGAAGCGGTCCAGCTCAGCAAGTCGCCGACTCACTCTCCCATATGGGAGGCCTCGGGTTCGAAACTCAATGGAGTGAGTTTCAGCCCAGATTACTCCAGGCCCCCCAGACCCCCTCCCCCAGACGCCTCCTCGAGTAAAAAAAAAAGTATGAAGTGGAAAATGGGAAATTAAAAAATGTACTCTCTATCCCTAAAAGAGTCATGTTTCATCGAGGAGAACTTTTAAATTGTAGTAAGGTACATCTCTTGTAAACCATCCAGCCTACTTATGTTACTAAATTTTACTCTCTGATAAATTAAATTTTACACAACTTTTTTGGATCTTCTTTTAAAATTAAAAATAAAATTGTGAAACACGACTTTTCGGGGCATGGCGGGGTAGAACCATCCTAACCTCACCTCATTATCCATCACATCAATTACTCTAGCCCATGTTGAGGAGATCGTTATCAGATTAAGCAGAGCAACCTGTAAAAAAAGTAACAACTGAGTAATATGCAACAACTTCCTTCTATGAAGCAAGTTTTAATTGTTCAGCCAGAAAAGATATCAAATGAAAAGTTCACCTAAAACGGGAAAGATAGAAATAAATGCAGTATTTTACCCAAAGGAAAAAGCTGATTCTCACGGTGATGTAAAACCATCCATGGTCACCCCACCCAGGCGGGCCAGCTTGGTCAACAGTGATCTTGAGTTCCTCTTTTATTATGGACATGTTAAAAAATCCCTAAATACCAAACCATTCATTACATCTCTTTAAAGCTCCATCACTTAAGTTGCTTTTAATTTCCATTTGTTCTCACCTTGAGATTAAAAGAGTTTCCAGGAGTAGATGAGATCCACAGAGCGAAGAATACTATAAGAGAAACAGCAAAGAACCTGTGTATCAAGGCCAGGGCCTGGAATTTGAAGTGGTACCATTACAAATAAAAAAATCAAACCAAAAGGCTGGTGTATCGTATGTGGAAAGTATAATGAGACATTGATTTAGGCTCTCTTTGGTAGCCATAATCGGCATATTATGTTTATTATTTATGCTTATCGACAAAATAAGCAAAATAACAGTTTGGTAAGGCACTAAAAGCCTGAAGTGACAGAATTGATTGAATCTTTTGAAATTCCAAACCAAGTATCTAAATATAAAAATACACACGCAGTCACACACGCATATAGTGCGGAGTATAAATTAAAATAAGTTAAAGAACATAATACCTAAAAAAGTAAAAAGTATCATTTCCGTTCATTTCAGCTGTTTTAGCAAAAGAAAAGCAAAATTCTACACTAATTGATTATTATTACCCGATTCAGCCAGTGCAATAAAATAAGTTAGTGTTTAGCGAAAAAACTCATAAAATAGATTCGCAAATCCTAAAAATGATGAAACCTGCACTAAACAGTTTTTGACTTATTTGGCTGAAATAGATGTTACCAGGCATTTTTTGTATCACAAAAATCAGCAAGCCAGATAACCCTTACTAAAGGGTCTCCTGGAAAGCTTACCGCTACTAGCATCTTGTTTAAAATGCGGAATGGAAAAGGGCTCTCTTTCTAGACCTTGGATTTCGAAAGATTTGGCAATGTGAAAATCAGAGTGGATAGTGGAGCAGCTACCAATGTGAGTAGTAGAGATCCCATGAATAAACCTGGTAGATTTCCTAACCCCAAGGATATTGCGCCATCATCACGTAATGGAAGAACTACGAAATATGCACTCAGAATCTGCAAATCACCCCAGTCATAAAGACTAAGCATTCTGATAGCCAAGAAGAAGCATACTACTACTATGCTAGTGCTATGTTTTAATTTGATAACATATGATATTTTGTTAAATGAACATACAGCTAAACCCAGACTGGGCGAGCTAAATCAATCACAAATCAGAACTTGTAAAGGTCAAATCCTGACAATGGCACTACTATCCGTCTGAAAGTGAACTGAAACGAAATTAAGAGGTCAATGAAAGGTTGGCTTACGAAGAAGAAAGTGGATGCGGATGATATCAAAGCGGAAGTTTCGTGATGATGAACAGTGACGAACCACGACAAGATTGAGTGTGATCGGTGACTACTGCCCTCCGAATTCATCGGCTTCACCTTCCGCCTCACTTTGGAATCCTTGCGCCTTAAGAATTTTAGAGTGTTATCTCTTCCCCTGACAAAACCTCTATGGATCCCCGCAAGCCCTAACATCATTCCTACATCGCAAATAAAGACGCGGTATATACCATTTCCTGAGGCAAGTTTGATTATTTTCTTACAACTGCGTTAATTTTTTTTCAGGATTCTACTACAACAGAATGTCCATTACTCCATTTAGGGCCGGTTTGGATGGAGTGTTTGGAAGTGTTAGTAATGGAAGTGTTAGTAAGGGCTCGGAAGGGAAGGGAAGTGTAAGTGTTAGACATAATTTTACCTTGTTTGGGAGAGTCAAATGAATGAAGTGTTAATAATGGAAGTGTTAAAGAAAGAGTAACGAACGAGTAAAGAGAAGAGATGAAGAAACAAACCATCAGACCTGTGGGAAAGACATTCGAAGTGAAATGTCAAAGCATTTTATGTTTTTCGGACAAATGAGAAGGGTAATAATTGTCCAACACCTCAAAACACTCCAAATCGGGGTGTTAAAAAAATGGACAATTTAGGTGTTGGGAAGGTTATTATTAACACTTCCTAATCATTACTAACACTTCTTAACACCTCTGGTTTTTTCTCCCAAACAAGTGTTAGCATCAACACTTATTAACACTTCCATTACTAACACTCCTCAACACTCAATCCAAACAGGCTGTTAACTTTTGTTCGGTTTAGGAAGAATCCGATAGACGAGAAGGGAAGGGATTGTTGAAAACTGGGGTAATTTTACTTGTCTTCTAGTCTTCTGTTCCCATAATCAGTATCTTTGATCAAATGATCATCAATATTTCTTCGAGGGTACCCTTTCTTCGAGAAAATGGTCATTTTTTGAAATTTTAAAATACATAAATTTATATTTTTATAGTAGTTTAAATATGTTTTTAATCCCTACAAATATAGCACATTTTGTTTTACGTCGTTACAAAATATTTTCTTTGACTTTCATCTTTGAGATATATGTTGGTTTTCTTTTTAATCCATGACTAATGATAACAATATCCGTTCGACAAGAAACAATCCCAGCTAATAAGTATTCTTTAATTCTTTGTTATGTCATTTAAAAAGTATTTAATTTTATTTTTTAAATGTTTTTAATGCATATTTTAAAAATGTGAATAATTAGTTTTAATATTGTTTTAACCCTCTTATTAGCCTCAAAAAAATTATAAACTGACAAATTTAAATGTTTACGGGAGATTTATGCAACCGACAATAACAAAATGTAAGTGGAGTTGTTTCGAAGTTAGAGATGGTCTAAAATAAAAATAGCACATATTACATAGATGAAAAAACAAAGACAGCTTTTTGCAGGGGTCTAAAACAGAATGTGTCATATTTGCATGGACTAAAACAATATTTAAACCTTTTATAGTCAATCAAGTGCATTTGCTCTGTCAGATCGTTAAAATAGCTAATTTGGTCAAACTATCCGTTTGTAATATATAGTTGAAGTCCATGTCATCAAATAATTAATCTATAAACTCTATTTTCCTTCAATTCACTCGTTTTCACCTTCGCTCTTTATCTTATATTTTTCTCGCGTCTCCCTCCTCCCTGCTCTACATCTCCCGTCTGCTCTCTCTGCGGCTATTCCATCAACTTCTTCTTTTTGCTCTATTTTATTTTCTTCTTCTCTTGCTATGATAAAGATGGACAAATAGCAAATATGGTACCTTAAGTTTTTTCTCACATCATAAAGCGTGCGTGGATACAACAAAGTACTTAAACTTGGTTTTCTGTGTTAATTGAGTACAAATTTAACTCTCACTTTATAAAAACGTGAAATGGAAAAGACAAGCCGTTTATTTTCTAACTTTATTATCCAAGTCAGCAAATATTCACTTATATAAGTCTATTAACCATAATTCACGTTTAGGACTTTAATCTCATCTCCTGCGCTCGTGTACGCTCTTGTTCCTTGAATCTTATTCTTCCTTCATAATTCCTTTAACTTTGAAGGGGTTCCCATGAACTTGATTCAAAGAAGTCTATTTTCTTTTTATAAAGCAAATAGACTTCGCTTCTTTAATATTCAACCTAACTCTAACTTCTGGTTCGATTGTAAGAGAAGATTTCTATTTTCTGTGAGCAATTTCTACATAGATTGTTCCTTGTGAATCCAAAAGTTGTTAAGCGCTTACAATCTTCCATTGTCCGCCGAGACTGTAAAAAGAGAGAAAGGATTGGCTATCTAGTGAGTCATTTCAATTTTATGCCACAAGGTATCTATGGACAAGAGGATAATTGAATCATCACTTCTCGGAATTGCAGGCGGTCTTTTACATTCTACACGTTTCATTTCATCCTCTTGTATTATTCCGGATCAGCAAGCAAAGCAAATGAAGCAAAATATGATTACAAAATCAACATTTTTCGTTACCCGTAGAATGAACTCCCTCAAAAATCTCGTTGTACTTTCCTCTTCCAGCTTTCCTCTTCCTCAGGTTGGGTCTCCGACAGGTACACCTACGACTGGAGCATGGTAACGAGTATAACCATTTTGGGCTTCTCTTTTGTGGGGTTGTTGAACTACAGAAAGTGGGAATGAGACCCCTTTACAATCGACGGCGGTGGAAAATTAATGAAAAGAAACAATGTTTGGGGGAAGATGACACAATTGTGATGGCTTATGGTCGGAAGAGATACACTGAAATGGACTCACGACCATGAATAGAGGAAACAGCCGGTACTTCTTTCTGCCTCCGTTCCGACTTCCAAACCAACTTCATTTGCCATTAATTGGGGATTGCCTTGATGAAATATGAATTGGACTTTTTTAACCAGATCAACAATATGTGTAGTCAAGTGATCATTTTAACGGAGATATAATAGACATGCTGAAGTAACATTAAAAAATCAAATTGAGGTATTTTGAAATAATTAACACAAAAATTGTGTACTTTTCATGCTATGGGACACAACTTAAGGTACACATTAACACTTTTCTCCTAATTTTACCCTTTTAAAGCTAAAAACAGGAAAACACTTCATTAAAGCAATTGTAAATTGTAAACACTCCCCTACTCTCTAATCTCAAGCAAATGAGAAAAGCTTCCTTACACCAATGACCATTTACCAATTGACCAAATGAGTATCTTCGCTCCCTCTGCAACTAGGGGTGGGTTCGTAAAACCGAAAACCGAAAACCGAATCGAATCAAATCGAACCGAGACCAAATAAACCGAACCGATGAAAAACCGAAACCGAACATAAAAAACCGAACCGAACCGAACATGTTTGGTTTCGATTTCGGTTTTAACCCCCAAAAACCAAACCGAAACCGAAACCGAAAAAACCGAAATATATAAAAAAATAAAAAAAATCAATTATTTTATATGAAGTGTATGAGTCTGTAATTATAGACAATTGGTGGATCCAGCCAAGGAATTAGTGGTTGAAGCCTGTATGGCATTCCAGTCTCAATTCTTTCCCGTAATATTGGTCACTGTCGTAGCTTCTTGATCAAGTTGTTGCAAATTTTCGGTCATTAGTCTGTGAAGCAGCCTTGACATTTCATTCTTTGGTTTTTGGGCAACAGGATCTCATTTTTTATATATATTTTGATTGGCTTTTATTTGTAGATATGGTGTAGAGTTTTATGAATGATAGAAATGCCATTAACTTTGATAAAATGCCATTGGTGACTGCTTTTAAATTAGTCTTTGATAAAATGACTGCTTGTGACTAAAAGTCTGTAATTGGAGTCTGCTTTTAAATTAGTCTATAACACTGCTTTTAAATTAGTCTTTGATAAAATGACTGCTTGTGACTAAAAGTCTGTAATTGGAGTCTGCTTTTAAATTAGTCTATAACTTGTTCTCAAATTAGTGACACAATAAAAATCAATGACCAGTTGTGTCATGAATGATAGACTTTAATTAGTGTATAACTTTAGTGATTGCATATTTATACACAATTAGTCATTCATAAATATTTTAGTTATAAACTTTTATTTAATATGGTGTAGAGTTTTATGAACCATAGACTCATTTAGGTGACTGCATGTTTTATTTTCCTGCACTTCAATGTTTTTCTTTCTGTTTTTTTGCTTATTTGGTTATTTGCAGTTTTGCACATCATTTTTTTGAGAAAGTATATGTCTTTTGGTTTAAAACCGAAAAAACCGAAGTCGAACCGAACAAAACCGAACCGATTGAACCGTGGTTGGAGAAAAAAATATGAACAAACCGAACCGAACCGAACCGAAGTTTATAGTTTGATTCTACATTTGGTTTTAGGTCAAAACCGAACCGCATAAACCGAACCCACCCCTATCTGCAACAGCCATTTCCCGCCATGTCTTGCCTCCCGCTGGAGGCTCTACCCATCTATCGTTCCACTCTCTTCTGCCCTAAACCCAAAGCCCTACATTCCAAGCTCACCCTCAATCCCTGCAAATCTCACCTCCAATCCGAGCGCGGGCTTCAGTTCGATGTCGGCGACACCTTTTTCCGTCGCGAGAGCGCCACCGGTCGTGACCTCGGCGTGCTCTCCGCAGCCCTTCGACGGAATTCAGAGGGCAGCCTCAGAGTTTTGGACGCCATGTGTGGGTGTGGAATTCGATCCCTCCGGTACTTGGAGGAAGCAAATGCAGATTTCGTGCTCGCGAATGACGCGAATGACTGCATCCGGGGGATAATTTTGGGGAACCTCTCGCGGGTTTCTAGAGATTCCGGTGAAAGATGGGATGTGACGCATTCAGACGCGACTAGGGTCTTGACAGAGTGTTACTTAAAAAGAGATTATTTCGATTTCATCGATGTTGATTCATTCGGGAGCGATTCCAGCTATCTGCGAGCTGCAGTTGGGGCTGTTAAATTCGGCGGCATGTTGTATGTTACTAGCACGGATGGTTACTCTTCCGGGGGTAACCGTCCTCGTCGGTGAGTGTTTAACATTTATATTTGAAGTGTAAGGTTAATCTCAACATAAATGATCTACCAATGGTTCCGCCGCTATAAGCTGGTTTTAGTTATCACACTTTTATTTTCGCAGGCTTGGTGCACAATCACAGATTTTTTTCCTGCCACTTTCAATCGTTCTCACCATTCATCGAATGAAAAACTATCAGGAATTGTATGGAATTCGTTAGGATAAGTGATGCAAAGGTTCAGAATTGCAAAACTTTTGCATTTGCACACCTAAAGTGGAAAAGGGAAGTTGGAACCCAAAAAGTAAAAAGGCCCGGCCTTCTATGACCTCCCATGAAGCATGTGGCTAATGAGCCAGGAGCATGAATAAGGGAGTGTTTGCAAAACAATAAGTGTGTTTCAGCATTTTGGCTTTAAAAAGCTGAAATGTGTGTTTTAACTTCTGCATAAATTAAGCACCTTGAAAGTTAAAATCTGGAAGCAGGTGGATGAGTGTTTTAAATTGTTTTTCACTTTTTCTATTACACAAAAAACACTTATTTTTATCAAACACTACCGGTTTTTACTTTTTCAAAAGCATTTTTTTCTAAAACATTACCAACTTTTACTATTAAGCACTTTATCCAAATTCCCTTTAAAAAATCACTTTTTTAAAGTAGAGCGGTTGCAAACACTCCCTAAGGTTCAATGGCTGCTATAGTATGGTTAGACAATGGGATTCATCCAGTGTCATTAGGGGTCAGGTTGAAGTTTTGTAGACCACACCAGGTTCCTTTCAAATAGAGGTTGATGGAGAGGGGTAATGGGATAATCACATAAGTTACAGAGTAAAAATGAAAATGACATCATAGGGATCTAAAACAAAAATAAGTTAAGTTTGCCAGGATGAAAAAACACAATTAAGCATATTATATTAGCTATATAATATAGCTTGATCACAATAAAGCTATCACAATTTATACACATGAAGTTGGTAAAGATTGTATATTAGCTGTGTGACATAATGTCTTGAATGTTTGCAGTTGTTTGGCTGCCTATGGAGCATATGTTCAACGAATGCCATACTCAAATGAGATTGGGTTGCGAATGTTAATAGGTGGAGTGATTAGAGAGGCTTTGACTGCTGGTCATCACGTTGTTCCCCTTTTCTCATACTACTCCTACCATGGACCGGTCTTCCGAGTGCTCTTAAAGATCAACAATGGGCTGCCTTCTGATCAAAGGCCAGTGATGCTGCTATTAAGTTTTTCCTTAGAAGAGTAATGTTAGGGTGAAAACGGGGTTATAGTAAAGCCATAAGGTAACAAGTGGTTGGCCCAAACCTCTGTTTGGTAAGATCTATGCAGTAAAAAAAAGAAGAAATAACTATTGGCAAAAGGTTGAATTTGCTGAACTTCTATTAGCATAAGTTTTTTGTAACACACTAACACCCATTTCATTATACAGAGTATGTTTGGTATATTTTATCATTATAATATTATTTGATAAAAAAAATGGAGCCAAAGATTCACTATTTTTTGGCTTGTAAATATGATGGAATAAAGCAAAATGACTCACTAAACTGTCTGCGCTTCTTTGTTATGAAGCAGCAGTCAGCTCATGCAATTTTCGACGCGATTTTCACCATGGGTCATCCGGAAACAGTCTCTCTGTGCTTTAGTACAGGGTTAAGACTGCGTACATCCGACCCCCCTTACCCCACCGTAAGTGGGAGCCTTTGCGGCACTGGGGTGATGATGATGATGAAGAAGAATATTATTTGAATACATGTGTTCATAATTCCGCATTTTCATCAACATTAACCACAATTACTGCAACTTCAGTTATTTCAACCAAATTTGTCCTTGTCAGATAGGCTATTATTCTGCTGACATTTAAAGTAATACAGAACTGTCTTCCAAACGAAACCCCATAATATTGGTGTTGCTTTTACTATTATGTAGTAATGCCATTGGTTTTTTATACCAGGCATTATGGCTTCGTGAGCTACTGTAGTCAGTGTGGTGATTCAAGAGCATTCCCCTGGGAAGAACTTGGGAAAGTCAGCTGTTCATGCTTAGCAAATGTAGGATTTCACACCTTAAAAATCAGTGTCTGTTTGAAATATAGATCTAATTTTGGGAGGGTTTTATAGAGGAAGGCTTTGTGAAGGTCTTAGCCTATATCTTAAAGTATTTTTCAGATTTTATAAAAATGAAAGGGTAACATAATAAGTGATTGTATGACATTTGAATCACCTATTTTTCGTTTTCAAGACACATTCTATTTATAATGGTATTGGATAAGCCATCCAAAACCCTCCATCCAAATAGACCCTTAAAGTTATCTCAAATTAGATTCGTTTATGCCATTAATGTCTTTACAGGTTCAGGAACATTCTCCTGCTGTTTCAGGACCAGTATGGACAGGGCCTCTCCACAAAGAATCACATCTTAGAGAAATGTTAAACTTAGCCAACAAATGGGGATGGATAGGCAATGGCACAGGAAGAGATCTTGAAAAGTTGTTAAATCAGATGATTGATGAGTGTGGCCCCAATCTGCCAGTTGGTTACATAAAAGTGGATGAGGTATATCTGCAACTACTAATTACAGCAATATGAGGTATATCTCCAACACCTTTGAGGTAGTTCCCGGTGGGATTTTTTGATAAATTTTATTGAGCATGTTCTTCTTGCATTGTAGTTTATGTCCACCAAATTTCAGCTAAAAATTCAATTGAGAAGGCAGACAAATAAAATTTTGAAAATAACTGTATTTTATATGTATATTTTGGCACAATTATCTTCAAAAAAATATTGTCTGCCTTCCCGATTGAATTTTTAGCTGAAATTAGGTGGGCATAAACTAAACTTCACGAAGAACATGCTCAAAAAATTTCACCACAAAATTCCACCGGGAACCACATCAAATGGTGGCGTCCGGACGCGGTTCCGGTCAGGAAGTCCTGACCGGAAGATTACTCTCTCTCTCTCTCTCTCTCTCTCTCTATATATATATATATATATATATATATATATATATATATATATATATCGGTGTGTGTGTATGTAGGAAAGTTTCTCCCTCTATCAACCACAGAGGGGACATCCTCTGGTTGTTATATTTTTTTTGTGTGTATTAGTGCAGATAGCAAGTCGAGCAAAAGTGAATTCCCCTCCCCTCAATTCAATACTGACTTCCCTGCAAAAGGTATATATATGCCCCACACGTTCATGTCGGTTTACATCGTGCATCCCTTCCATTCCCAACCATCCTTCATAATTTTGTTGAGATGTAATAAATAACAATATGGATTAAACTCTTTCACTTGAAGCATGGAAGCATGGGCGGTGTAAATTGCCAGTCAGTGAATCATTTTAGAAATCAGAAAAGCTTTTGTCTTTCCCTGGTGAAGTTTATCGTGATTCTCAGCTCATTGCTTCTGTTAAGACCTATCACGTACATTCATTAATGGATTTAAAATATATCCTCACATATAGCGTTTTTTGGTGTGTTAGGTTACAGTAACAAATCGTTGTTCTATATGTGTATATGTTACTACACTTCCTTTTTTTATTGATCTTTATTATCCCGATAACCTCCATATTTTAAAAATGCTGTTGCTCAAAGGATCCAATATGGCTTTTCCATGTTATTTATTTTTTAGTAGATGCTTAATATTTTGTTCCCAGAAAACTAGAGAAGTGTTAATTAAAAGTTGTAACGGTAAGTTTTCTGGTAATCCCCTACATCTCAAATAGCAACAGTCAAGATAAAGAAAGTTGAAATGATTTGGAAATAAGACTTTAGAGTTTTTGCCATTTTTGGTCCCTCGACTATTATGTCAATGACACTTTTGGTACTCGACTTCTATTTGTTCCATTTTTAGTCCTTGACTATTGGGCTACATACACTTTTAGTTCCTCACTTCAAGGTTTCCCGCATTTGGTCCCTGAGTATTGTCAAATTGACACTTTTAGTCCTCCCATTATGATTTTGACACAATAAATGGATGACTAAAAACATCACTATTATAATAGTTGAAGGACCAAAAGTATCGCTTTTATGAAAGTTGAAGGACTAAATATGGAAAATTTCTAAGACAGGTACCAAAAGTGTCTCTAGCACAATAGTCAAGGACTAGAAATGGAAAAAATCAAAGTCGAGTACCAAAAATGTCAATGACATAATAGTCGGAGGACTAAAAGTGGAAAAAAAGACTTTAGAAGGTAAGACTTTAGTTTCATAAGCCCTTTCAGTTTTTTTATACAGGTGTTGACAGAGATGGACGAGAAAAAAACAAGGACATTTACATAAATAAAAAAACACTTATAGAGACAAAAACATTATATTTAATTTTAAGCCAACAACAATTTATATGGACAAAAAAAGCAAAAACAACTTAAATTCCAGCAATAAAAACTTACGGGAGTATTTTTAAGCCTGCATACTTGTTTCCCTGTTCTAATAATATACTACGTATGTTTATGCAAAATGTGTGTCCACTCCCAGGAAGGGTATGCTGCTAGTAGATCGCATATTGCTTCCAATGCAATCAAGACAAATTGTCGCATGGGCGAATGTGTACGAATTGTGAAGGAACTACAACAGCTTGGATAAAGAGCAGGTAATTTAGGGCTTGTCACGCATTTTCTGTTTGGATGTTTCTGGAGCAATATACACACACAATGAACAACATCCGCATCCTAAAGGTTGCTTGGAGGGATCCTTTTCAGTGTGTGGTTGGATTATAAAGGGATGATGTTAAATCTCAAATACTTGGATAATGGTAGAAAACTAGTAACCATAACTGGTTCCTTGCATTGAAATGTAACACCACAATTTTTGTATTATGAGTCGATCCAGTTGAATTGCGCTGACCCGAGCTCGGGCATGTTAATCAATTCTACAAATGTATGTGTTGACACTCCAATAATCTGATGTAATTGTTTAATTTGATAGTACGTAATTATTTTGAATGGTGTTTGATATCAATTTAATGGTACTAGAACTGCAATCTAGCATATGTGTTTGGATGGTATTTGATATTATTTGGTATCAAAATAATAATAATAACCATAACAACTACGGAGTATAAGAATAATAAGAATCACCCCAAACATGACCATATATGTATACTTCTCCTATGTAGGACTGCTATCTTCTTATTTCTAAACTAATACTCCCTCAGTCCCATACTCCCATATAGGGGTGGATTCGGGTCCGGGCTGGGCCTAGGCCCGGGCGGGCCGCTGGTTATGAATAGTTGGGCCCGGGACCGGCCCGGGTAGCTACCGGGTCCAGTCTGGGTCCGGGCCGGGCCTCTTTATATATATATATATATATATATATATATATATATATATATATATATATATTTGCTTTTTCTAATTAACCCCCCAACCCCCCCCCCCCCCAAAAAAAAAAAACACCCAGCCCAACCCGTTGGAATAAAAAAAAATGAAAAAACAAAAAAAATTGATTTTGGCCCGAACCGGGCCCGGCCAGTCCGGGTCTCATTTTGGCAGCACCGTGTCCGGAACCGTCTCCCCCTCGGCCGGGTCAAAGCCCGGTACCCGGACCGGTGAACTGGGCCGGTCCCGGGCCCGCACAGTAGCAGGCCGGGCCGGTTCACGGGCTGGGTGGCCCGACCCGAGTCCACCACTACTCCCATATAGAGGTTCCCGGTTCGCGTTACGATGCTTGACTGATTATTTCTAGTAAATAAAATTTATATATTTAGAAACTACATTAAAGTCGCTACAAAGCCTGATTAAAAAAATATAAATTTCATAAAGATTTGATATATATATATATATATATATATATATATATATATATATATATAAAACAAAAGGTTAAGAATGATTTGAGTTGACCATGTGAATAGTGGACGAGAACCTTTAAATGGGATGGAGGGAGTATATATTTGGTCGTTAGATAAAAAAAGACTAATATGTTTTTATTTCTACTTAATCATACAAATATTAGAATTCATGTTTGAGTAGACGTATTAGGAGTATGTTTTAGTTACAGTCGCAAAGTTCACATCAAAAGCTGTTGCGTATTTTATTCACATATAACAATTTATTTAGCAATTAAATTTAAGTTGTAGTACATCAACTGATTATGCATCGATAATAAGCAAGGGTTTAGGGACCTGGGATAGACAAGGTCATGTTTCTGAATTGGACAAGGACCGTCTAGTAAGGTGACCAAAACCCAACTCCCATACAATTATGATATCATTATTCATTTTTTACCATTAACCAAAACTTATGTTGTTTTAATACTTATCAATTGGTAGGTCCTCAAGAAAGTGTAGTCTAAGACTCCCGTCATATGTAAAAAGAAACATGTTGACTTCGCTGTCAGATACTATACTTTCGCAGTTCACTTGTAAAGTTGCAATTGCAATACTTATTAGAAAGATGCATCTTTCGGCATTCTATAAAAGCCATCTATAGATAGATAGATCAGTCCCGCTTCGTGTACACGACATTGTACACGCTGGTCAAATTGTTTGTACCACAATTTGATAGGTGTTTTATGAAAAAATTGATTATCACACAGACAAAAACAAAATTTGTCTTTATCACAGACATTTTAAATTGTTTGTGATACAGATAATTTTTTTTTGTGTGGATTTTTTTTTCTTCATAAAACGCCGGTCAAATTGTTTGTACACAGATAATTTGACCGGCGTGTACAAACTGCCATGTACAAACTGCATGTTTAGAATAAATGTATCTTTCCACTTTCCATAGTGAGCACAACTTGGGGCAAGAGTAGGCATCGATGCTGTCTTGTGACCCGGTCTATTCCTTGGTCATTTCTAAATAAAAAAAAAAAGATAGCGAGGCGCACGACAGGGACTTGTGTTTTTGTGCTAGGCCGGTTCCGATCCCTCCACTGACCCCATCCCCAATTTCTTGTTTAGTTTAAAACCCTCCACCCCCTCCCTACTCCCTATCCACCTTTTTTCAACTTTTAAATGAATCCTGCCTACCCTTTTAAAATGCTGCCCAAAGGTTGTAATGCAAAAGATGGGACCAAAATCGAAATCGACTAAAAACTAGTCACAAAAAGTGACTCTGAAGATCCGAGCCCCTTTTAGGGGTGGACTAGGCCCAGTCAGGTCTTGGGCGGGTCAAATTTGTTGGGCATTCGGCCCGGTATCGGCCCGGGTTGGTTCCGGGACCGGCCCAGGCCCCAGGCTCAGTCCCGGTCAACCGGTCCGGTCCGGTACTGCACAGTGGCAGTCCGGGGCGGGCACCGGGCCGGTCCGACCGGTCGCGGTCCACCCATAGCCCCTTTAGGTCTTTTCCCCTTCTAGTCTCAATCTCGACTCAAAACTAGGGCTGGACTCGGGTCGGGCGGCCCGAACCGGGCCCGACCCAGCCCGGCCACTGTAGCAACCGGCCCGACCCGGTCTAGCGGGCCTCAGGCGGTCCGGGCCTACTCGGCCCAGGGGTAGGGCGGTCCGGGCTCGGGCCTTCATAATCTTGAACCGGCCTGGTCCGGGCCTAACGGAACTTTTAATAAAAAAAAAACAAAAAATTTTTGGGCTGTCAAACGGCTCTAATAGCCATTGGGGGTCTTTGGGGAGCCTCCAAACGGCTCTATAGCCGTTGGAGGGGGGGTGGGGGGGTGGGGGGGGGGGAGAAAAAAAAAACCTATTTATACTCCTATTTTCTATACATTTTTTACACCTTCTTCATACAATCCTACTCTCTAATTCTCTACTCTCTAATTCTCTATTCTCTCAAATCTCAATCTCTAAAATCTTCATTCATCTCCATCTTCATCTTCTCCAATTATCTCTACATATATATTATTTATATAAATATTATTATATCTACTTATATATTTATTATCTACTTATATATACATATATTACATTACTAATATTTATTATCTACTTAATATATATTTATTATCTTGTAATTATCTACTTTACATATATATATATATATTATATAACTTATATTCCTTATCTACTTAATCTCTAATTATTATTATATCTACTTATATATATTTATTATCTACTTATATATACATATAGTACTTTACTAATATTTATTATCTACTTAATATATACTTATAGTAGTATTCAATATAAGTGTATTACTCATCTTATAGTAGTATACTTATATATTATATACTATAAACATTATATATAAAATATACTTATATATATATATATATATATTTATATATATATAAAACATTATATAGATATATTCGAATTACTATATATAGTAGTATTATATATTCGAATTTCAAAGTATATTATACTATATTCGAATTACTATATATATTATACTTATATATATTATACTTATATATATTATACTTTTTTTATTCGAAGTATATTTGTTTAATATTGTATTAACATTACTTGATTAGTTCATTGTATTAGTCATCTTATAGTAATACACTTATACATTATATATTATAAACATTATATTATATATTAGTTATACACTTATACAATTCTATTACCTACAAGTAGTTAATAGAATATTGTTACATTTTAATTAAAGTATAAAAGTAGTTAATTGTTGCATTTGTCATTTTGCTATTAGTTCATTTGTTAATTGTTGCATTTTTCATTAAAGTGTACAAGTATTTAATTGTTACATTTTAATTAAAGTATAAAACTAGTTAATTGTTGCATTTTTCATTAAAGTGTACAACTAGTTAATTGTTACATTTTAATTAAAGTATAAAACTAGTTAATTGTTGCATTTTTCATTAAAGTGTACAACTAGTTAATTGTTGCATTTTTCATTAAAGTGTACAACTAGTTAATTGTTACATTTTAATTAAAGTATAAAACTAGTTAATTGTTGCATTTTAATTAGAGTATAAAACTAGTTAATTGTTGTATTTTTCATTAAAGTGTACAACTAGTTAATTGTTACATTTTAATTAAAGTATAAAACTAGTTAATTGTTGCATTTTAATTAAAGTATAAAACTAGTTAATTGTTGCATTTTTCATTAAAGTGTACAACTAGTTAATTGTTACATTTTAATTAAAGTATAAAACTAGTTAATTGTTGCATTTTAATTAAAGTATAAAACTAGTTAATTGTTGCATTTTTCATTAAAGTGTACAACTAGTTAATTGTTACATTTTAATTAAAGTATAAAACTAGTTAATTGTTGCATTTTTCATTAAAGTGTACAACTAGTTAATTGTTACATTTTAATTAAAGTATAAAACTAGTTAATTGTTGCATTTTATTATTACTGTTGTACTCATATTAAAATATTTGATATACTTTTATATTTGTTAAGATGGACCGTGGTAGACATTCTGTAGATATGGGAAATCCCCAACGTAACCGAAAGAAGGAGATTGCGAGAACACATCCTAGTTTGCGCAAGAATACCGGGCAGTCCGGGTCTTCTTCTAAAAGTCGACAAGATTTTGAACCAGAATACCAACGGCGAGATGGCCATGTGATATCCGACGAGCAACATCAACAATTAATATTGGCTCAAAATGATGGGCGATTTTTCCATCAACGAGACATCCCGGACAAGATTCACACCATTGACGAAGAAGGGCTCGAGGATGACGATCCGGAGGAGGACGCGGGGGGCGCCGGGAGTCATGGCACCCCGGATGAGGAGCAAGAGGCGGAGGACGAGGGTGGTTCATCCCAAACAGGTACGAAATCTAAATCTCCTATTATAGAAAATAATTTTAAAAAGTATAAAGACCCAAGCACCGAGAAATGGTACGCAAGTTGCAACCATTGTGATAAGGTGTATAGCTTGGGAACTTCGGGCGGATACGGGAGCCTCAAAAGGCATCTTATGGGCAAGCACAAGGTGGAGTACGCAAAAATTGAGAAAGGTAAGGGGAAGCAAACACAAATATCGAGGTTTGCAAATAACCAACCTTATGGTAATTTCTCGTACAGTGATCAACAAAATTTGACGGGTATGGCTAACTTTATGGTTGAAGAAAATTTACCTTATCTGTTTTCTGAAAGTGTTTCTTTTCAAGAGTATGCACAAACTTGTTTAAATCCTCAATTTCGAAGTTTTAGTCGAAAAACGGTTAAGAAAGAAATTATAAGGCTTTATAAGGCGGAAAAGGCAAACTTACAAATTTTTTTTGCAAACTATGATGGGCGTGTTACTGTTTGTTCTGACATATGGGAGGCAAATTTTTTTTGCAAACTATGATGGGCGTGTTACTGTTTGTTCTGACATATGGGAGGACACCTATCATAATTTACATTATTTGGGTTTGACTGCACATTATGTTGATGATGATTGGAATATGCATAAACGTGTTCTTGCTTTTCGTGAATTTAATGATCGTCACACCGCTGAACATATTTATATTTTGATTGAGCGTATTTTAATTGAGTATAATTTGGTTAATAAGGTGTTTGCTATAGGTTTTGATAATGCTACTAATAATACTGCTGTTATACCTAGATTGCGTGAATTGTGTGGTTCTACTACTTTGATGGGTAGATTTTTTCATCAACGATGTGCATGCCATATAATAAATTTATGTGTGCAGGATGGTCTAAAAGCGTTGGGAGATGCTATGGAGGTAGCGAAGGGGGGATTAGACGTATTTGGGCTAATGGTCAACTTAAATTAAAATGGAAAAATTATTTGAATGAAAGAAATGTGAAATATGTTGCTTTTCCTAAAGATTTGTCTATTCGGTGGAATAGTTCTTATAAATTAATTAGAGTTCTTATTAGATATAAAGAACATTTTCCTACTTTTTTAAAAGAATATGATAACTACATTTTAAACTCCGCTCACATTGACACTTGCGAAAAAATTTATAATGTTTTGATGTATTTTAATAATGCAACTGAAAGTTTTAGTCATGTTTATAAACCTACTTCAAACGAATTTATGCGTGAACTTGTTAATCTCGCCGGTGCTTTTAATGAATTTGCAAATGCCGATTATGTGAGCTATTTTTGTGGTTTTATGAAGGAAAAGTTTTTAAAATATTATGCACATATTCCGCATATTTATGGTATTGCATTTATTCTCGATCCTCGTTATCGACTTGGTAATTTGGAACAATGCTACAAGTTCTATTATCAATCTTTTTATGGTGATTTTCCAATTTATGAAGATAACCCTATAGATCCGCAATCTGAATACAACGAGGTTAGTAGTTTATTCTATTCTTTATTTAATGAGTTTCGTGCACAATATGGCAACGCGCCCCCTCCCCCGACCCAAACATCTCCATCTAAAGGAAAATCACTTTTTAAATCTGCATTTGGCAATCTTATGAAAAAAAATAAAACAACTCACACTACTGAACAAAGCACAATTAATGAGATTGCTTTGTATACTAACTATGAGGCTGAGTTTGTAGAAAATGAAGAATTTGACGTCCTAAAGTGGTGGAAGTCAAAAGAAAGAATGTTCCCGATTTTAGCACGGATGGCTAAGCAAGTACTATCAATGCCGGTTTCAACAGTTGCCGTGGAACAAGAATTTAGTTCGGCCGGCAACGTCCTAACTAAATCGAGAACGTGTTTGAGTGTTGAATCTCTTGAGACGCTTATATGCTACCACGATTGGTTGAAGGCAAGACGTAGAACTCAAGAAGTTAGCATCACCCCCTCCCAAGACTTTATGGATGAATCAACCGAGGGTGGTTCTACCTATGCCGGAGATTCCGATTGATTAGTATTTTACAATTTATTATTTTATCCTCAATTCTCTATTGTAATTTGTCAACTTGTAGATTTGTAGTTCATGTTTCAAATCAATATACATTATATTTTTTTATATGTCGCAATTCTCAAATTAATCAAGTTACAACTTACAACTTAGAAAGTTAGAAACTTACAATTAATTATATTATATTATTATTACTTATTACAAAATGTATTAGATTTAATTGTTCTCAATTCTCAAATGTAATTCCTTTTTCACATAAATGCACTTGAAGATTGTTTTATAATATCCAAAAGATGTATATTTTAACATTAAAAAAAATTACAGGCCCGACCCGGCGGTTCACCCGACCCGGGGCCCGGCCGGGTCACCCAGCCCGAACCGGCACCCGTCTACTAGCGGGTAGGGCCCGGGCCCAACTTCTACAAACCGAGGCCCGGCCGGTTCACGGCCCGAACCGGGCCCGAACCAGACCGAGTCCAGCCCTACTCAAAACCTTATTTTTCGACCTGGGTCAAAAATCAATTAGTCTCGTGATTGGTATCTTGTCCACCCCTAACATCATTGCGCAACGAGGCTAAGGGTGGACCTAGTCTGGCGGTCCGGCTTGATTCAGAACCGGGTCAGGTACTATGTGGGAGCAGATTGGGCCTGAAGTACACTCCCAGTTCAAAACCAAAACCAGGGACCTGATCGGGTTACTGGCAAGCCTTGTCCTATATATGGGACCGAACCGGGCAATTCTAGTCCAGATTTCAATGCTAGACTGGCCTATTTTTTCGCTTGAAACAAGTTAAGAAATAGGTTGAGGTCCATGACCAAACCGCGAGAAGACCCGGAAGAAACCCAAACCTGAAATATAGCAGTTTGGGCCCATTTTCTTGAACTTTTTAGGGCCGACCCAGGTCCATCCCTAATTGAGGCTTATGCAATTTTAAAAGGAGGTAAGTGTCAGATTGGTACTCGAAGTTGCAAAAAAAAGGGTCAAATAAGTCCTTATATAGGAGGCTCTGTCCGTCCGTCGCCATTTGGGGTGCTTCCCTGTGGAGTTTTTTGACGAATTTTTTTGAGTATCTTATTCATTAAGTCTAGTTTACTCATACCAAATTTCAGCTAAAACTTCAATCGGGAAGGCATGCAAATGAATTCTTGAAGATAAATGTGCAGTTAAAAGAGCAGTTATCGTCAAGACTTCATTTGAATGTCTTCCCGATTGAATTGTTAGCTGAAATTTGGTATGAGTAAACTAGACTTAATGAATAAGATGTTCAAAAAATTTCATCAAAAAATTTCATCGGGAACCGCCCCAAATGGCGATGGCCGGATAGTAAGGACTTATTTGACCCTTTTTATTCAACTTCGTGTACCAATATGACACTTACCTCATTTTAAAAGTGTCATGGCTACGCAATACACAATCTCAAACCTTGACCGGAACACTAATAGTCTAATATTACCTTCACGTGACAAAATGAGGTAATAATAATAATTAGAATAATATCATGACGGTGGACTTTCTTTTTAAAAATTGTAAGAATTCTGATGGCAATTTTTGAAACATGTTTCAGATATCACATTATTCACTTGTAAATAGAAAGCTTTCTTATGTATATAGCTCAACCAAGCTAACTTTTATCCTACCTCGTGAAAAGATCTAATAAGCATTTTGCTACATCAAATAGCACCGTGATATCATATGTATACTAAATTCAAAGAATATATGAGGTGGAAAAGTCGTTCGTCTAGGGACTCAATTACTTGTACTGAACAACTTTCTCCCCATCAGATATATTGTCACAACTTAACCATATCTGATTGAGTTGCACCAAAATGTAGATTATAGCTTTTACTCATTTGTTCAAATGCTTCAAGCTCTGCAGCTAACTTTTAAAGGATATATTAACATCATTTGTAACGTGCACTTCCATTTTCCAAGCGTACCAAGGGAATTGATTCATCTTCCTGTGGCTGCATTATTTGCCATAAAATTTACGTTAGGAAAGTGGGACGCATTAAATTGTCAAGTGTGCTTGAAATGCCTTGAAATGAACAACTTCATAGTGAACACATATTCTAAAAATTCAGCTAGCTGCCCGTAGAACAGCTTGATTCTAGGTGAGCTAGACACCCTACTAGATGCTCTTTAGGGTGTCCTTGGCATGATGGAAGGGGGTGCTGTATGTTACTTCGTTTCGTTATGTTGAAGGGGAGAGGAGGGGAATAGCTTCTCCTAAAAAATTATGTAGGGTGAGAAGAATAAGAGGAGAGGATGAACTTAATCCCTCTCCTTCCAATTCCTATAACCGAGTGAGGGGAAGGGGAACATTTTTCCTCCCCTCCCTCCAATAATCCCTAACTAAATACACCCATAGAGCCCCTCTGGTTTTCCACGTAGAAAAATTGTCTTTCAATTCAATGAAATCGAAAGTGCATTTTAGTTTTGGACAAAATTTTGATTCGTGGTTCCAAAAACCTACATTAACAAAAAAGTTAACCAATGATGACTTTTGTGATAGAGAATAAGATATTTCTATTTTAGCCCTTTAAAATTTTACACACCACTTGTTAAACTCAATATATCTAAAATAAATACAAGTGTCAAAACCATATTCCCACCATAATCCGAATCAGTGCTTAGTGAATTTAAGGGCAATGATTGCAGAAAGAAGAATGTGAAAGATATAGCACCTGAAGTTGTTGGGGCGAATCTTCCGTAGCTTTTCTCTGTGACTCTAGAGTGCAGTAATAAGAGTAAAGAACCATGCCAATCATTGCAATCAGGATCCCAAGAATATTCCTCCAGTTAAATGGATCACGAAGTAGGA
This sequence comes from Cuscuta epithymum, assembly GCA_945859915.1. NCBI lineage: Eukaryota > Viridiplantae > Streptophyta > Magnoliopsida > Solanales > Convolvulaceae > Cuscuta > Cuscuta epithymum. The sequence goes on from CAMAPF010000007.1 coordinate 1,825,071, forward strand.
CATAACCAAACGCTAATACCAAACATGTTTTAAGATGCCCAAGAACTTGGTAGGTGACAGGCGATGTCTTTCCAATCACAAGAAATGTGCTAAAGTTAACAGAAATTGATATCAAGCAGGACATAACAATGAATCCCTGAAATATTGAATATGGAGTATTAGATCTGAAAATTATTGCTCAAAGATGGAGTAAAAACACTGTAAAATTTAGACTTGTGTGTACCAGCACTTGCGGAGTATATTGGAAAGCAAACACATTCTGGTTGGTCAAAAACTTGTCCAGAAATGGCCCGGAAACAAATAGAGTCATCGCTTGATAAGGACATGTTTGATACAACAGCTGCGTTGAGGAGACCTTAAACTTTTTCTGGATGGTATTTGTCATCTGAATGAAATGTATTAAGAACTACTTTCCCATGAATTGTTACAGTACAACAGGAGCATGTGCACTTTTGCCTATAGTCTAAAACAGAGCAAAATGAAGATAAAAAACATATTACTTTCTTTTAAATCTTCTTTTAATCATAATGGTCAAACATCCAAAACTACTCTCTTCGTTGTTAAATAATTCTCCAATAACTAAAGACACTATGCTGGTGGATAGCTATCCATTTAGTAACCAATACGAGAATGTATATTGACTAAGTTACCCTGCCATATTAGTTTTGCTTTTGCATGTTATTTTTAGGCCAATGCTACTCATAGCACTTAGGAGTAAGGGCGTTGTTTATGGAATCAAAGGAGGTAAGTTTTTATAGGATTACAAAATATATTCATTGCGATATGTAGAAAATACATTCATATGATTTTTAATTAAAGACATTTAAACTTTAGTTTCTTAACCATTTCCATAAGAGCTTTGGTTAGCATGATTCTACTTTCAATGTCTAGAAATCAATAGAGTATGTAATTTTGTATGAAAACTATTGTTGACCTTAAAACCTACAAAACTTCCTTGATGGATGGCTATAAATGAACGGAGGGAGTAAGAAATGAGTCACTACAGACCACAAAAAGAGTAGCAGTCAAATTTAATGGCCATAATGGATGCACATACTCTGAAATGTCAAAACAAGTTTCTACTCTGCAGTCTGCACTGGACAATCTCAGACTGAGGACTGAGATATACAAATATATTATGTAGAAATATAAAATATTTCAGGCTTAATAAAATATAGAAGCATGGAACAACTGAAAATCCTGATTATGCATTTAAGAATCAAGAGAAAAAAGATGATATCAAGTCATCATGACCACTAACACTGAATAAAGAGTTGACGATTTAAACTGGTAATACTGGCATGTATATATTTGTTTAAATTGATGTTAAAAAGAACACATAAGGATTATAAAGTACATATAACCACAGCAAAGGATACAATTTGGGCAATGCAAGTTGTGAGTACTGCAAGGAGTGACAGGATAGAGCCCAGGACATTGAGTTGCAAATCAGTAACAGTTGCGACTCCAACACCAAAAAGTAAGATGAATAGAGAAAGCTGAATGCTCCTACTGTAGTTACAACAAGTGCAATTATATGTCAGAAGTAGGAAAGGATAAAGCAAATTATTTGTTAAACAAAAGGAATGTTTCACTCAGTACGGAACAACAAATATAGACGTTAGACGTGTATGTGTTTGAATGGGAGAGAGAAGGGGGGTGGGGGGGGGGGGGGTGAAAGAGAGTGATGATCACACATTCTTTTAGAAGACTTGAAGAGTATTTTATAAGTAAATAGTAATTAAAGTTATACAACAACTCCACACACACAAACCTGGGGGTGAGGTACATTCTTAATTACTATGATATAGAAAATCATATAGACTTATATCCAGAAAGTAACGCTATCACGGTATCACCTCACGTTCTCCACTTGGATGATATTTAGGAGATAGAATAATTATTTCATCAACCAATTAAAATAGTACCACATGATCAGCGATCAAATACTCCCTCCATTTTTTAATTCTTCGATGTCTTAGCCTTTTGGATTTTTCATTTATTAGTTGATGCTTAAACAATATCTAATGAGAAATGGAAGCTTTTAATTTAATTTTTTATAGTTCCAAGTCCACATTTCTACAAAACCTTTTTTTGCATATTGATAAACCTCCAATACATATTTTAACTATTACAACTACAACATCCAAGCCTTAGTCCCAAAACATATTGGAGTCGGCTAACATGATCCGAACACAATATCAAAGGTAAAAAGAAAAGAAAGATAAAAAGAATATATATATATATATATATATATATATATATATATATATATATATATATACTCCCTCCGTCCCATTGGACTTTGCCAACTTTCCCCTTTTGGTTGTCCCAAAAAACTTTTCCACTTTTCTATTAAAGCAACTAATTTGTGGTTCTGCACATTTCTCTCTCATCTGCACAAATCTCAACCACACAATTGTTACTATTCTTATTTCTCACCTACTTTGCACTTGGCAAAGTCCACCGGGACGGAGGTAGTATATATATATATATATATATATATATATATATATTTATATAATAAAAAGCATAATAGAATAAAGAGCATAAGGAAGATAAAAGGATAAAAAAGATAAACAGAGACAAACAAAAACAAAATCTTCATGCATCCTTTGCTATATCCTAATACATCATATAATAATAAAATGGTGGAGGGAGTGTATTTAGGCAAAACAATTCCTCTAAATGGTTCAAAATAGCCTCTGAAACACTCGAATCAGGCATATAGAAAGAGCAGATCAACTTTGTTCAAGATGCCTGAAATGTAATAGACTGACCTAAACTTTTTGCTCAGGAAAAGTGTCTCTAGTAGAACAGTGCAAGGGATGATAGCAAGCTTTGTCATCTAAGATAAAAAGTTGTAGAAAGATTGTATTAGCAAACAGTATGGAGTATACTTGACCTTGCATTAGAAGCAAAAAGGGAGAATATTGAAGACATTAGGTAATACCTGATAGAAACCCACAGAATTGAAACCAAGGCTAAGGTTCAGCAATCCAATTGAGATCCCATTAAGAATACCAAATCCAATCACAGTTCTTGAATCAAAAGACTTGTGCTCAAACAGTTTCATCAAGAGTGCCACGTGGAGGGAACAAAATGTAACTAATAAATGCCAGCTTGTCAAAGTCGTAGCTGTGTAATAAAGGAATAAAATGTAAATTTCGTCTTAGAGGTTGATTAATTTATCTATTTCCCACTTCAGAAAAAAGATAATAAAAACTACTAGAACACCATTCTACAAAATCAAAATTAAAGCCAACATTTATGTCATACATTAATGAGAGTGTATTTAGGCATTTTTCAGATCTCAGAAAAATGACTTTTTTGCGCCGAACTAGAAATGACATCACAATCACAATTAAGTTTTAAATTGAATTATGAGCCACCTCTTCACAACCTATCAAGTATAAATAACAAAAAAACACTTTTCTATAAACTTACGTAAGTACAATTGCATCATCATTAATTATGGGCATTCTACCATTTCCAGAAAATAGCTTACGTGTTTCTCTTTGTCAGTTCCTACAATTTTTTTTGCCAAACTCAGAATTACATAAATGACATCACAATCACAAGGAAATCTTTAAAGCGAATCAGGAGCCATCTCGTCACAGCCGATATCAAGTCTAAATAACAAACGAATACTTGTAAAAGTTTGTAATACACAGCCAATATTTGTGTTGTGGTCAATCTCCCTTAATACTTTCAAGTAAAAGAACATTAACATTAATTATAAGCATTCTGCAATTTCCAAAGCAAATTGCATATACTTTCAAAAGTTTGTAATGCTGCAAGTTTGCAACCAAAATGAAAATGAAAATGAATTACTCTGTCCGAAGAAACTCTAAGGCAAATCACGAGCCACCTCTTCCTAACCGATATTAAGTCACAATAACGATATCCAAACCTTATTTCCAGAAGAGCTCGGGGTCGGCTAACATGGATCGACATATGATAAAAAAACGTATTAATCAGGTAAGCAACCTTACTTATGATATTTGTCTGCCTACCGAACTTTTAGAGAATTACGTAAGCTGAGTATATTCTAACAAATTTTCCACTGAAAGGATAACTAATACGTCACCAACACATACTTTAATTCATATATAGACAAAGGATATTCATGTTACTTATACAGATTCTAAAGTATCCAGAAAATGAATGTCAGTGGTATCTTTGTCTATTGCATCTAATTTTTAGCCACCTTCAGAATTACATAAACTGAGTAGAGGCTAACATTTTTCTACTAAAAGTAGTAAGGAGAGCCGTTAAACTGACTCACCAAATTTGAACCGTAGAGTGCTCATAAGCGCCTTATTGCAAATCACAATCGACACCGATGAAATCACAGAGAGGCTCAAAGCCCCAATGGTGCCCAACTGAAACCGCTTGTTCTCATTCATCCTTTTAGCACCGACTCCTACATCCAGATCCAAACAGCCATAATTTTACACAATCCAAACGAGATTACGATAAAACTTCCTGAACCTCGGTAAAAATCCGCACCTGGACGCAATGGAAATGATATAATCAGCCGACCGTCAACGGTATCTCCAGCTCAAAGTTTACGCTTCCACGCAGATCCAAAACTGATGCAGTGTCCGAATATATCTACAAAATCGCAGAAATAATCAGACTAGGGCAAAACAAGCGTGTTTAGTCAACTACAGTTTGGTGTGGCAAGTTGCACGTGAATTGATTGATAATTGCGTGAAGATTTCAGTCAAGAGTGAGAAGGGGGGAGTGGGAGGTGACGCAGGGAGGTGTTCGGCGTCTCCATCACCGTTGAACGCGGTCGCACGATCAAACAATATAGGAAAATCCGGAGAGTGGATCACAGTCTCCGAAATGCGCGTGAGGATTTTGGCGCCATCAAATGAATTCAGTATCTGTAGATGCGAAGATTGTGAAGCATCTGAAAACAGAAGCGAAACAGTTACGATTGCATGTTTATCTGCTACCCAATAATCAACATTTTACTCCCCTCTTTCAAATAGTTAAGCGACGGAATAAATAGTTAAGTCTATTATTTCGTTTCTAGAAGTCATGTTAGCATGTTTTTACTTGGACTGTAATTTGCTGGTCTGGTCTGGTCTGGTCTGATCTGGTCTGGTCTGGTCTGGTCTGAACTGGTCTGGTCTGGTCTGGTAAGGTCTGATTTCTTTGTATTTTTATAACTATCCAAGTCTGGTCTGGTCTGGTCTGGTCTGAACTGGTCTGGTCTGGTCTGGACTGGTCTGGTCTGGTCTGGTCTGGGACAAATTACAGTCCAAGTAAAAACATCCTAGTTACAGGAGGAATGCTTTGAAAAATGCTTACAGTTTAGTTTCTTGGCAAAGTTTTGAGCGGACATTTTTAAAAAAAATGCTTTGTATAGGAATAAAAATGTATTAGAATTTCAAAACACAAGTATATTTTGTTGTCTAAATAAAAATAATTACTACTCCGTATCATACTTGACATATACGAATTACAACGAATTATAGCAACACCACAATATATTATCATGTGTAAAATATAGTAATGTTAAAATAAGACGCTAAAATTTATTATTATGACAGTAATCCATTTCTATTTAGAGGAAACATTTAGTATCCATTTTTTGAAAATTTACGTTATTTTTATTCCTATTTAAGAAATTTACTGTATACATAATATTTTATCAATATCGTACATTTACTGTATCTTTAATCTATCAAAATTTCTTTATATACCGAATCTTATTATTCCGGAATTTTAGGAAGTAACAATATGTATTTTGACACACTGAAAATTTTCAATACGATAATGATATGAGATAAAATATCTGATGTACCGTATGGAACTACGGCAAAGATGACTTGTTAATATTGTTAATTTGGAGGCCTGTTTTAATATTCCCTATTTATTTTGTGCCATTCTTTGATTTATTTTCAGATATATTCGGATATTATATGTTCTGTAACAACTATTCGATTTAACGACCTTGAAAACGGGTCGAGTCAAACGCAGAATTCATTTCCAGCTTGCCTTCGGGGCCCCACAACCGGCCAAGGTATCATTGCTTTTCATTTTCCCGTAACTTCACGAGAGGAGAAATTTGATCTTTCACCATTCGTCGGGTCTGTGCATTCTTCAATTTATATGAATTTTGACGGCTAATTTTCGGCAGTGCAGCTTAGATGGAGAGCTCTGAAGATCTATGTAACAACTTGGGAGATGGTGATTGCAGAGTGAATATCAGCACCGCTAGCGGCGTTCCGTCGACGTCAACGGCGCCTGGGGCGAGCTCTTCTCTCGCAATCGGCCGGCAACCCCCATATCAGCTCATGGCCGGTCGTGGTATAGTTAATGAGGCTAGCTCCCTTTTTATGCTATTCTCGATTCGAAAGGAATTTGCACTTATTTGTTAAAGTACTCGTATATTGATGGACTGTGCTATATAAGCAGATTCTAACTTTTCTCGAAACTCATACTCCGTATATTGATAGACTGTGTTATCTACGCAGACTCAACTGTTCTCTAATTTAGTAATCTTGATGTTTACCGGGGTTCTAGTTCTACCCTTTTCATAGTAGACACTGCTTGAATGAACTTAGATGAATTATATTAATCAACTTTTGCTGGTGATGGAAAAGCCTCTATGAGCTGAGAAGTTTTCTTGGGCTACTTGTAGAACATGGAAAGTGGTATGAAAAAATGTTAAGAAATAATGACAAGTACATGACGATAATGAAGTCATTAGACAAAACTGTGACTTTGATACTTTAGTGACAATAATATTTACTTGAGTGACCATGATTATGATCAATTTTTTGGTGTAGAGATCGTGACGCGTAGTCAAAGTAACTTTGCCTCATTATGTCAATAACTCTTATATCAGTAATATTTAAGGGAAAAACAATTTTTTAGTGGTTGTTCTATTTTGCAGTCTTTGCTTAATTGAAATATACAAATAAAATAAGTTTGGAACAATTTTTTGTTCCAAATTAATCTTTCCACATTTCCTCCAGTCACTCCTGTTCCATATGGACCCTTGAAGATAATCAATCATCATTTACCCCAGTCCCGCAAAGGCTCCCACCTACGGTGGGGTAAGGGGGGTCAGATGTACGCAGTCTTACCACTGTACTAAAGCACAGGCGCAAAGAGACTGTTTCCGGATGACCTATAATGAAAATCGCGTCCAAAATTGCATGGACTGACTGCTGCTTCATAACAAAGAAGTGCAAACGGTTTGGTGAGCCATTTTGCTTTATTCCATCATATTCTCAAGCCAAAAACATATGGACCCTTGAAGATAGGGCATGAAATTTTATTGGCTCAACGGAGGATGGAGTAGGGGGTGGGGCCGTGGGGGTAAGGATGAGCATCAATACCCTTGTTATGTAATATTGTAATGTTGTTTATATGCGTTCTGGTGAATGATGTAGCAACAAGTGGTATTTGTGCATGTTCTCTAATGCTCTTTTTTGGAGCCTTTCTAAACATTTTTCTTCTAAATGCGAACTATTTGACTGCATTTGTTTGAACCACTATTAGTTTTGAGTATTGAAGAAGGTTCAGAGTACTTTTTTGGTTGAAAAGAAGATAAATGATCATGTACCCCCCCCCATCTTCAAGATGGTATGGAGAAGCTTATTCAACATACTTAACCACAATTTTAGGCTTTTAGCGAAGCCAGCACATTGCCTTGTACTTGGAGAATGTTTATTCACATTTTTTATTTTTTGAATATAGTAATTGATGATGATCTCTACTATATAATAATATAAAGATGCAGAAGTAGCTACGTGGAGGCAGTTGCGTACCTTGTTTGGCATGATCATTGTTGCTACTGTTGCTTGGGCGTTGTTTGAACACTCAGGGTTACCATTCTTATCAGTCTGTTCTGATGTCTTTCTCATCTTGACCATACTCCTCTTCCTCCGGGCAAATTTTGCTGCTTTTAGAAAAAAGTATGGCCACTCTTTATTTACATCTGTATGTTTGATGTAAAGCCATTTTAATATCATTATTTGTGAAAAAATGAGTTTTTCCCATGCTAAATTTCACAGACAACTCCAAACATTGCCTGAATTAGTGTTGACAGAGGAAATGGTCAACAACGCTGCTGCTTCTTTTCGTGCCAAAATCAACTATATGTTGCTTATGGCTCACGATATCACTCTGGGGAAAGATTTCATACTCTTTTTCAAGGTCTGCAATCTTATACACACACATACATACTCCGTATATAAATATATAAAACTTGGAGATTGTTCTACTCGCCATATGACGTGTGTGCTTCCGTCTGCCACAAATAATTTATATTTATTAGGGGTTGTTTGGTAAGGGATTTTATATCCAATGAAGAAAAAGTGCTTCTCACAGTAATTCATGTGATACTGTGTGGGGCGAATAATTTCCATGTATTGGGACCTTCTTGCTTGGTACTCGCCGTGTATCATGTGCGATTTCCCGTCTGCTGTAACTAATATCTTGTGGCCTATTTGGTAAATGTTATATTTGGCTTAAATGACTGAATTTTCTTAAAGGCATCTTGTAACTTAAATGGCTGATATTTCTGAAAGGGATCCATTCTAACGAAATAAGCCAAAAGCTAATAGTTCTGTTAATAAGCAAATAAGACAAATAACAATGCCAAATGGATCATTAAATTTAAAAAATGATGCCAAATGGATCATTAATCTGCATTTTATTTGTTTGATTGATTAGTGATGCTAGCTTAGTTTCTAAACAAACTTTAAACTATTCCTACATAATATGTGTAATATGCAGGTAGTGATCTTTCTCTGGCTTCTGTCTGCCGTAGGCACTATGGTATCATTCTTCACAATTGCATATATAGGTATATGTGGACGTTTTCTCTGTTACTCACCCTTTTATACTTGAGGCCCTTGGTAAGAGTCATCTGTCTGATGGGCTGAGAATCTGCTGAATTTTCTGGAGAAGTGTTAGGTAGCATATGTTTCATGTTAAATGGCTTCGATGTGAATCTGCCGACCCCAAAATCTTTTGGGACTAAGGCTTCGATGTTTTTTATTGTGCTTTTCTATTGATAAGCATTATAGGCAGAAATTATGGCTGCCAAACGGGACCCTATTGTCTCACTGATTATTTCGGGGGGTACTTTTCTGCCCCTTGTAATTCCTAGAGGAATTCTTTTTCTTCTTATTTTATTTGATACTAGATTGCTTTTCTCATAAATACTGTGAAACATTTCAGGAAGCATCATATTCATCGTCTTCCCTGCTCTGTACAATAGATTTGAAGACCACATAGACAGACACTTTTCTAGACAGTATAAAGTCGTGGATGAGAGTCTTAGCAGATTGCCTCAGAATATAGCCAAGGACAAAGATATTTGAATTTTGTGCTTAGAAGTTACTATCTCTTAACTCATTTCTTTGCCCATGATGAGTCCAATATGTACTTCCAAAAAAAATGTACAGAACCATGTAGGTTACCACTTAACTTTTTTGTATTTCTTCGCAAAAAAAAAAAACAAAAAACAAATTGTACTCCGTATTTGATTTTTATATACTTCTTTAGGGCTAAAGACAGTTGTGAAAAATAGCGGCATGCTTATCATAGACCTCTTAAGACACTGATGCTGTTGAAGCATAATTGTTGATCGTGGCCTTCGTGGGATTTTCATGAACTTAAGTTTTGTTTAATTTGGAGTATATTTTGAAGTTATTCAACGTTGCTTGTCGTACCATGATAAAAAAAAAAGTTGCTTGTCGTACTATGCCATGAACTAAATCCCTCTTTACCCATAATTACGTTACACTTCAAATGTAAACCATTAAAATTTAGATTTAGTAAAAAAGAACTTCGAGTGTAACATATCAAACACACAAACGACTTTTTGTTTACAAACTATTCCAAGACGTTTTTTACTTTTTTTTTTTACACATTGTCCATTTATTAAATTTAACTACCAAGCCAAATAAAACATTACATGAGGCCCAAATAAAACTTGATAGATAAAGGTGCAGAAAAAGAGTCTCTCTAGACAATGCCTAATTAAGGCCTTTCTTGGATAAATGATAAATCACACGGAGTGCAAGGACATTAATCAAAGTAGACCTACAAAGTTTAATTCATTTATTGACGGAAAAAAGATCCTAAAACAGAAAAGCATGAAACTTTATAAAATGAACCCTTAAAATGGATCCATACTAGGAATCATATCCAAGGATGATAGCAGTTTTTTGATAAGCAACTTCAAACTAAAACTGATATGAAGTTCAACACTTAAACCTATCTTCCTGATGTCTGACAGTGACAACTCAACCCTTCTTCAGGTTCACATATCCGGAACCCAATCCAAGTGGTTCTAGAGAGAACAACTGAAAATGTCAGTTCTGAAGAAGCTCATCTGCCGCCTTCAACCAAGCATCATAGATTTCATCTGAGAACAAAACAAAGTGAACCTGCAAATAGAAGCAAACTATTTGGTCTTCTGATTAAAAGGTGTCATATTTGTAATACTGATTTTAGTATTAAAACTGTTTTTTTTTTCAGGGACAGGAAGTAGTAAAAGATTTTCTGACAGGGCTCATATTGCATTTCCTGGGGATAGAAGGGGAATATCTTATAAATGATACCTCTTTGAGACCACCTCCATGCTCTTTAACGGTAGTTACAGCCACATTTGCAGCCTCATCAAACGGATACCTGGATTAATTTGTGGGACCCAAATTAGATACTACTACTTCCATTCCGCTAAGATTGTCTCATCTTTCCTTATCGGTACGACGGTACATTCCACTGAGATTGTCTCATACCAAGTTTGATAAAGTTTGTGTGGTTCTAAACCATTTTTACTTTTTTTTCTACTTTATCAATTCAATATCAACCACATAAACCTATTTTTCTTAATAACCACACCTCCTACTCATGTCCCAATGTTAGTGGGACGGATGTAGTAATAATTTAAAAAAAAAAAAGAGTATAAAGTGAACAACTATTTTTGCAATTTGTTGATGAAACCTCAAATCTTAATACTATGTCTATTTGTACTACCTTTGGATCTACAGTAGAAAAGAATCCAGCTCAGGCTTGGGAAGATGGGCAAGTTAAAATGTCACTGCCATTTGATAAAACTAGTCTAGAACTTATTTCATTCAAAAGGATTACATAAATTGATAAATAGGTAGTACAATTTAAGCTTTTGAAAATCTTAATGGCGTATCACAAACTACTTTGATCCATAAAAAAAGATAAGAACTCTTAATTTGCAATGGACAGACACAGGTTTCATAGTCCAAATATTTTGTAGATTGGTAAAAACTCACCCATAGACACCACATGATATAGCTGTAAAGGCAATATACTGGATGCCATTTTCTTTAGCAACACGTAAGCAGTTCCTGAAACGATAGGATCATAGGACATAGATAATAAAAACTCAGTTAAGTGGGAAGATAAAGTCTTACCATATGTTTGGATATCAGAAAATACTAGGGAAAGGACAAATTACGCTAAGGAAAATTATTCTCATATGTATGGATTTAGGGGGTGTTTGGAACTGATTCTGCTTCTGCTTCTTTTTTAAAGCAAAAGCAGAATCAGAATCAGTTTTCAGAAGCTGGTCACCCCCAGCTTCTAAAAAAACTGATTCTAGGAGTAAAAAAGTGCACCAGAATAATTTCTGCACTTTCACCCAAACACTCCGGCTTCTACTTCTGCTCCCTCACTTTGGAATAACTTCTACTTCTTTCACTTCTACTTCTACTCAGGAAGAAGAAGCAGTTTTAAGAATCAGATCCAAACACCCCCTTACTTTGGAAAATACAAAGTAAAAAGAACGAACTGTTATGTCCTTATAAATAACCAAAGACAATATGTTTAGAGAATTATGAAAAATATAAAATTGAGTTTGAGTGATACTCCAAGATTTTTTTTTGAAAACAGGTGGTGTTTTGTATTTGGGGGAAAATGAAGTCCTTATAAAAAGTGGAACGAAAATAAGGAGTATCTTTTATTTCCCCCGATAATTTCGTTCCTTCCACTTTTCCTCTCTTTTTCGTCCTTACTTTCCTTCCCTAATATTTTCGGGATCCATATGGTCATACGGAACCTTAATTTGTGGGGGAAACAATACCGTGATCACTTAAACTACAAAATGAAAACTTAAAACAGTACCTATATGAATTTTCCAATGCAGTTTTAGGATCAGGGTGTTTAAAATGTATGGGTCCCACAGTATGAATCACGTGAGAAGCCGGTAATTTAAATCCTCTGCATTTTAAGCCAAAGCATGTCATATATACTCAGTACATATACATACAGACATGCACATAGACATCGAAACAATGCTTGGTGAGTATAGCAATTGTTTTAATATGACATGAAAGCCTAAGGTTGATAAATAGCATACGGTGTAATTCTAGCTTCGCCAGTGGGGCAACGAATAGTTGGACTAACTTCTGGGACTTTAAAGCATGCTTCTCTTAGTTCAGGACCAGCAGCTTTATGTATGGCTACATCATGCAACAAATATTTATTTAGTAATCAGTATAAAAAATTGATACATTACAGTCTAAAGTCTACCTCCATCAGCTCCATAACCCCCAAGCATTTGCTCATTTGCAGGATTTACCTTTAAGAAGACAAAGACAATACAAATTTGTAAACTCTAAAGGTTACACAAAACTAATACATCCACAATGAGAATTTAAAGAACTGAATTCATATTCTTGTTAAGCCTTAAAGTCTATTACTATCCCCCATTTCATTAAAATGTCAACTTAATCATCCAAATTTTTATAATTTCCAGCTGTGCTTGGAGTACTAGAGATAAAAAAACGATGGTAATAAAAAATAACTTTTGACCTTGAGAAAGTTCGATACACCCAGTGGCTTGAAAAACAATTCCAACAGGTATGGTTTCTTAATGGGATGGTTGGAAGCACCGGAAAAACATAGGAAACAAAATTTTGAGAAAAATGAAAATGTGCTATAACTCAATAAATTAATTATTAACTCAGTATATATTTGTATATGGTCATTTTATTTATTCATATCTATTACTCACTCCGTCCCACTATCTTTATAGCATCTTTCTTTGTTTGTCCTTTCCAATAAGTTTGTCCCATAAGGAATATGGTAATAATTGTGTGGGTCTAAATAGTTCTTCATTCATACTTACAAATTCAATATGAAACACCTAAACTGAATTTTATAAATAAAAGCACCATCTTCTCATGGGACAGTCGGACAGAGGTAGTATATAAATATTGAGAAATCCAAATATGCATTAAAAGAAATTCAAAATAATTATACTTTATTTTCTTTGTTTTATAGGGGAATAAGGTAACCTGATAAAATAACTTTTTCTAGCACAATTGTCAAGGTTGCAACCAAACGAGATTGAGAAATTCAAACATATGAACAAGCAACTTAACAATTGATCATGCATTCATGTTTAATTTTCTTTGCAATTTCTAAGAACCAAACATAAGACAATAACTTTTTACCGTTCCTTTTCTTTTCCATTTCGCATAGCTCAGTCTAGAATCAAACATACAACAATAAATGGTTTTGAAGAAAAAACAAATCAAATAAATTCGGGGGGAAATATCATCTTGACGTTTGAAACGTTAAAAATCAGTAAACATTTGCATAGGTGTGTGCGCAGCATTAGAAGATAGAGATAGGTTACGACTTACGATGGCGTCGGAAGATCCATCGACGGACCACTTAGTGATGTCACCCTTGAGAATCTTGAGCAAAGTTGAAGGAGTGAGCTGGAACTGAACAATTTTTGAATCATCATCGCCGCCGCTTGCCATTATTGAGAAGCTAGCTCCGCCACGGACAACCGTAGACAAGTAATTCGGTGCGGTGGTGTGTACGCGAGGTTGGAACTGTGACTTCCGGTGTTTTGTGGGAACGATTTGGGAAGTAAGAAATCGGGATAAGATGGACCCGAATTTTGAAACGGGTCCAGAAATCATCTGTCGATTCTAAGCGAGTACGAGGAAATCTATATCTATATCTATATATATATTATATATTATATATTAAACCACTTAAGTCTACTTCCCGCTCAAAACTAAGGACATTAGTATAAATTCAGATACACTTTCTCTTCTACCTGTACTAGCGTATTCTTTTCACTTTGGAAATTAGAGCTCACAATTCCTACTCGCACAGACCTTCCACACGTTGCAATTGTGCAGGAGAAGAAAATAGATGAGTTGGAAGAAAATGGCTGAAACTAACCTTACCATTGAAGCCTACCAATGATGAAGAAACATTCAGATATTTGCACTTATCAGCTACTCTAATCCAGATTGTGAACTTGCACTCTCATTGTTTTCTATAAATCTTTCTAGAGAAATGTCTTTATACAAATATGGGTCAAGGAGTTATCAAGTTTTTGGATATCTTTTTTCCTTCTCATCTATTTACTTGATCGATGAAAACTTGCAGTTGAAACTTAGGTATTAGGGAAGTTTTATCTCAAAGCTCATGAATTGACACTTCATATTGATAATATTGGATAACACAAATGGAGAGTCTGGCCTAATTCGAGAAATCCATCACTATGTTTTAAAGGATTTAAGTGTAGTTTTTTTAACAGGATTTAAGTGTAGATTATCTTTAAGACTTTTATGTTCACTTCTTATTAAATCATATAAGTAAAATTATTACACTGTGAATAACTACTTTGTGAAAATACTAGATTTGAACTTCGGATAATATATATTGTATATTGAAAGTGCATTTACTATAAATTTCAAAGGAACATTATCACTTTACTAGGTATTGTTCTATATATGATATTCACAATTTTGAATAAAGTATGTTTATCAAATTTGATGTATGTGGATGTATGCAATAGAATAATTTGTATTTGAAAAATACTATAACTTCATATATGTGTATTTTGAAAGAAATTCAATTATCGGTTTTGGTAAATGGATTATTTGTTCTGTGCTTTTTAAATAGTGTACCATACCCCCCAAAGGTGTGACATGTTTGGTTTTGCCATGATCATTGTCTAAAAGTGCTATTTCAACTATTAGAATTACATTGCAATTACAATTTTTTCAAACAATTCTCAATCATAATAGGTCGATTGTGAATAATGTGGAGTAGTTTTTTGTCACTCCTAATTAATTTAATATCCCGTGCAACGCACGGGTAAAAGACTAGTGTATTGGAAACCGAGATAACTTGTCAACAAGTCTTGAACTAAAAAAGATGCAACCATGCTTGTTTTACACTTTTACACTTTTACCCACCACTTTCTACCCACCTTATACTCATCTCTGTGAAGACTATTTTTTTGTCTGTGAAGCCGGTTCACAGACAAAATATGTCTTTGAATTCCTTCACAGACATATTTTGTCTGTGAAGGAATTCACAGACAAAAAAAATAACTTCACAAACATGGGTGGGTACAAAAGTGGGTATAAAAGTGGGTACAAACATCATTTTCCAAAAAGATGACACCTCGTTGTTCGTGAGGCTCCAATCTCAATGAGACAATTAGACGGGACTATGAGAGGATGTAACTATAAAAGTTACAACTTTAATCACAAGTTGAAAAATAGAGAGTGGAACTCTAACTCCGGTACTTGCAAACAAGGTTGTTAAAATCTCGATTTAAATCGTAAAATTGTACGATTTTACGATTCTACATTAATAAAGCGATTCAAATCGCAGGTAAAATCGTAAAATCATAAAATCGTACAAAATCGTAAAACATCGTCCTAAAATCGTGTAGAATCGTATAAAATCGTAGCAAAATCGTAATAAGTTGTTTTTGGTGAAAATGGTTCAAATTTATTAAAATTAACAACTACAAATTGATACATAATTCCAATAATAATAATATGAATAGTTTATTTATAAAAGTAATGGATTCTTGTGTTACTTAATTATTTTTATGTTTTACATATGTTAAATGTTATTATTCAATACATTTACATTATAAAAAGAGTTTATAAATCTTGCTTTTGACATTTTAGGTATAATTTTATGTAATGAAATGATATAATATCATTAACTTGCAACTTAATTTTAATATTTATTTATTTTATAAATATTAAAATATGTTTGGTAAAATCTTACGATTTGCGATTCGATTTTACGATTCGATTTTTAAAAACATCTACCGATTCGATTCAAAAATACGATTTTAACAACCTTGCTTGCAGATATGCATAATTCTGGTATTTGCATAGGCCCTATGCATTTTTAGTATAGGCTCTGTTTGCAATCTCGGTTGATAAGTGCTTTTGATTTTTTTTTAAGAAAAAACACTTATTTTACTAAACACTACCAACATTTACTATCTCGGTTTTTAGAATCTACATTTTACTTTTTCTATTACACAAAAAGCACTTATTTTACCAAACACTACCAACTTTTATGACTAATCACTTTTTCCCAAAAAGTGCTTTTATTTAAGCACAAGTGGTTGCAAACAAAGCAATAGTAACCTCTCATTGCAGTTGGCGCGATTCGAACCTGAGACTTAGGTGCTGTTCTGTTCGTCTTATTCTTATTACTTATTACTTATTCTTATTTTATTCAGATCAGATCAGATCAGATCAGAAAAATTCAGATCAGATCAGATCAGATCAGATCAGATCAGATCAGAAAGATTCAGATCAGATCAGATCAGAAAGATTCAGATCAGATCAGAAAGATCCAGATCAGATCAGAAAGATTCAGATCAGATCAGACCAGATCAGAAACATTCAGATCAGATCAGAAACATTCAGATCAGATCATATCAGAAAAGTTCAAACATGATTTATCACTTTTATTATTATATTAATTATTATTATTAATATTGTTATTACTATTATGATTATTATTATATAATTATTATTAATAATATTAATAATAATATGATAAAAAATAAGATATTAATATAGTTATAATATTTTAATATAATAATAATTATATGATTAATATTATTAGAATATTATATTATAATTATATGTAATTATAATTATACTTACAATTATAATTCTTATAATTATAAGTATATCAATTGTAATTATTATATTATATCTATAATTAATTATAATTATAATTGTAATTAATTATAATTATAATAATTATAATTACAATCATAATTATAATCTGATTATAATTATAATTATAATATAATATTATAATAATATAATACTAATTATAATATTATTATTATTATTATGTTATTGTAATAATAATATTAATATAATAATATCGTTATAATAATATTAATTGTATCTATATTACTATTATTATATTATAATATTATAATTAATGTTAATATAATTATAATTATTATTAATTATAAATATACTTATAATTATATTATAGTTATAATTTATGATTATAATTATTATTTTTATTATAATTATTATTATTATTATTATTATTATTGTTACTATTGTAATTATTTTACGGAGTAATTATAATAATATTGATAACTATAGTTACAATTATAGAGATAAATATTGTAATTATAATTACAATTATAATTATATAAGTAATTATAATTAAAAATATAATTACAATTATAATTATATCTATATTTATAATTAGTGTAATATGTATAAATTTTTTCATTTTAAATTTAATTTTAATTATTATTATTATTTTTATAGTTACGATTATAATTATAATTTTATTTAAGTTATATTTGTAATTGCAATTATAATAATTATAATTATAATTATAATCATAGAAATATTCAAATCAGATCAGATCAGAAAGATTCAGATCAGATCAGAAGGATTCAGATCAGATCAGAAACATTCAGATCAGATCAGACCAGATCAGAAACATTCAGATCAGATCAGGAAGATTCAGATCAGATCAGATCAGATCAGAAAGATTCAGATCAGATCAGATCAGATCAGAAAGATTCAGATCAGATCAGATCAGATCAGAAATATTCAGATCGGATCAGATCAGAACTTAAAAAATTCAGATCAGAAACATTCAGATCAGGCGAAGAGAACAGCTTCTTACCCCTTGTGGCACCACACCTCCTATCTGCAAGTTGAGAGCTACACCCACCGGTAAAGATGTCTTGAACTATAACTAAAGTGAGAGTAAACAACTTTTGGTCCGTTATAGGAGGTCACAACGTCAAAACTTATCCTATTTCAAAGATGTTGGTATTTGATATAGACCTGGCATTATACTCCCTCCATCCCGCACTTTTTGGGCTCAAATATTTAGAAAAAGTGGTAGAAGGACCCATATAACCGTACTTTATTGTATTGTTCACTCCTTTACTTTTACTGTTTATTAAAAAGGAGGGGCATAAATGACAGTCTACTTTAATTTCTTTACCAAAAAGGGAAATGTAACTATCATTTTGGAACACCCCAAATAGAAAATACAGGACCATCATTTTGGGACGGAGATAGTAATAAAATTGTGAGTACATCCAAAAATCTAAACGGAGATTGTTTTTATTTATTATAATAGTAATTGGTTGTGGCGGTGAGAGAGAGGAAAGTGTCGGGGAGAGAAAAAGGTAACATAGAAAATTGAAATAGTAAAAAAATAGATGTATATATATAAATGTGTGTCAAATGCACACCAGCGCATACAACATACAAAATGTCAATCATGATTGGCTTACAGTTGCCCAAATGGGATTAACAAGTCCCATTGTTCCCGAGTGAGTAATATCTTTTGAGTTTGATCTCATGACGTATGAAGGATCCGAATTTTCTGCCTTACTTCCGAGTAAGGCACCCTGTCTGGCCTTTGGGAGTCGTCGGAACAATATTTCAACGACGAGAGATTTCGAGCTCTGAATCTCGAGGCATGACTTTTCTCATCCGACGGCCTCCCTGCCGCAAGGCACTCTGTCGTGCGGCAGAGGATCCTAATCCGCGTATGAACAAGTAATGTTTTGTGATATTTTTCTTGCTTGTCTCTTGTGTTTGGTCTTGTTGTTTGATTGAATTCGATGATTTTTTCAATATTAAAAACGCGCCTATAGAATATGGAAAGTGAGAGCGGTCGAGCTCACTGGTTGTCTATTCATTCAGTAACCAACACTTACCAATTCTCTTTACCTCGTTTCCCAGGTAATTTGATTGTGGGCACATTTCCACTTGACCAATACCAACATCATTAGTACTTGACGTCATCTAGGGCCTCAATTGTTCCAGATGGTCCACCCTTTTTGCATCTTTGATTTAAGTCATAGAAGTGTAATTTAAATAAAAAAATGTGTAGTTTTTCAAGATATAAATCAGAGGCAGCCTAGGATTGAAGATAAGTCAATTTCAAAGACAAGATGTCAAATGTTATTGTGGAAAGTTTAAAAATTGTACAAACAAATTATATAGACCGTATAAGTTGTAATTTGAGAAAATTGATCTTAACACGACTAAAACATAACATTGTTTCAAAAATACTAAAAATAGGTCCTTATGCTTAGTTTTTGTTAAATATGACTAATTATTCCATTTTTACTCTAATTTAATAAATTAATTAAACTGTGCTTTTTATGCACAATTTGCCATATACCTAGAGATAGACTTAGATTTCGTTCAAGCAACTCTAATAATGGGAGTTTTGGTTAATGGTGTTTTTTTACTTTTTGGAGTGATTTTGGTTGTTTGACTTTACCAAAAGGCTATTATGGGAGTGTTTGCAACTGCTTAAAAAAAAGCACTTCTCAGCTTTTGGCTTTAAAAAGCACTTATTTACCAAACACTACCAATTTTTACTTTTTCTCGGCTTGCGTGTGAAAAGTGCTTTTCCCTTTTCTATTACACAAAAAGCACTTATTTTACCAAACACTACCAACTTTTACTTTTCAAAATCACTTTTTTCTCAAACACTATCAACTTTTACTATCAATCACTTTTTCATTACTTCTCCAAAAGTACTTTTTTTAAGCAGAAGCAGTTGCAAACACTCCCTATATATGTTTGGTAAACAACTTTTTCATTTGACTGTTTGTTACGAAAAAACGAAAACCGAAAAGTCCACTCTCAGTAGTTTTTTACAATGACTTTTCAATATTATTATTTAAAATCTTAATATACCCTTCCGTTTTAACCCTCTCGTTAATTACTTTATAATTATTCAAAATATGAAATACAATGAAAAATAATTACAACGACATAATAACACCGACAATAGAGCATCATGAATATAATTTCAATTTATATTCCTTCCGTCCCGAATTGTAAGACACTTTACAGTTTACGATGTTTGATGTCGATAAAGCAAATGGATCCCTGTCCGCACTCAAATTATTTTTAGAAAAAAGGAATTACATATTCAGAAACCACATTAAAAGGTTTACAAATAAAGTCTCAAAAACTAGAAACAAATTTGATAAAAATTTGATATATAAAGTAATGGATTAAGAGTGATTTGTGTTGACCAAGTGAATAGGAAAGATATCATACAAAATGGGACTGAGGGAGTAATATTATTTATTTTTAAAAGTTACTAAAAATAATACGTTGTAATATTCAAAATATTAATACTAAAAACACATGAACTTTTGTATACTCCGTATATAATAGTTAAAAATAATACTACGTAATGTTCCAGAGCATTTATGTATATTAAAAATAATAATAGTGATTATACAAAATAATGGTTACTGTGCTTATCAAAAATAAAAGGCTAAGTTAAATTTATATATTTTGTATCAGTATCTTTAATAGTCATTTTGCGTCTTAACATCTAATTGTGAACAACTAAGTTATCAGACACTTTATTTAGATTCGCTGATGATAGAGATTGGTTAAAATAGCTAGCAAAATTTGCTAATATCGAACAACCAATATAATTTGATTATATGTTAACAGCCAACAGTTGATTGTCAAACGACCCCATTCTTTGAGGAGTAGAACTGGGAACAACTACATCTTAATTTAGATCCTTCTCTCAAACAAACTTGAAAGCAATTTTTACCCTTTAACCAACATAGCAGCCGTATAATAACAAAATATTGAAATCACATATTTCAGACCACTTGAGGTGATTGCAAAGCCACTTGATTGATTGCAATTTGCAAATTTAGTTTGTTGCTTAGAGATACTCCGTATCTTGAAAAGAATGAGATTGAGGCGCAAGAAGGTTACCCAAACCAAATACACTCTTAGCTTCACTGGATAGGCATTGCTCCAAATTGGTTTGTGTTTAACTGTTTGTGTATGATTGTAGCTTTGGTGGATCAAATTAAAGGCCATTCTCAAGCCTCCACTGTTTGGGGTAAGTCCTTATAAGAGTGTACAAAACCAAGGTGATGTTAATGGTTTCCTTGAAACCACTATAGGTCTTTGTTTTAAAATCCTTAAATATCTATGAGTAATCATGTGTGTTTGAAAAAAATAGCCCTTGCAAAAACAGAAAGGTAACGTTAAGTATTGTTTAGCTTTACATCTATTTGGAACATTTTCTCTATCTTTCCCATATTGATATTGCTCCAAATAGCTTCAGAGTATTTCAAAAGTTTAAAAATAGAAATGTATGTTTTATATTTCAAAAATATGAGTTTTAATTGCTCTTTTATCCCAATGAATTTATATAGCACGAGAGAGTTTGGTATATTAAATCCAAAAACATTATCATTTTCCTTGGCTGAAAATGGAGTTGATATTGGGACGCATGAACTAATTTAAACATGAATAGTTAATGATATGGTACCTAAGGAATTTCATTGAGTTCCTTTGGTGTTTGGAACGGTTATTAGTCATCATCTTGATGGAAGCCTCAGCTCGTTATCTTTTTTACAAAGCTAAGGAGGGGCAAATCTAGAAATCAGAATGAACTAGATTGAAAATGAATACTAACTGGAATATGTAATTTGTTAATGTGGTTGATGAATATATAAATTTTTTTACTAAAAGAAATTGAGTGTGGATAGGAATCTGTTAGCTTTATCGTCGATCAAACCTAATAAACCGCAATCAAGTCATCAAATTGAGACGGAGGGAGTAATAGATAGTAGGCTAAAAGTAATTAGAAGGTTGGCTAAATTGGGAAACAAAAAAATTACACTAACAAATTAAATCTATGAATAAATTAATTTGTCCCAAACTTGAGTCTGGAGCCATTATAAGGGAGTGCTTGCTAATGATTAAATAAAGTGTTTTTCAGCTTTTGACTTAAAAAAAAGTTGAAATGAGTGTTTTCAAATGACAGCTCCTGCTTAAATTAATCACTTAAAATCTGAAAGCAGGTAGAACCGTATAAGGGTGCTTTGAACTGCTTTTCACTTTCTCTATTACACAAAAAACACTTATTTTACCAAACACAACAAACTTTTACTTTTTCAGAACAACTTTTTCTCAAATAGTACCAACTTTTACTACTCTCTCCGTTCTTTATTACTCCGTATTAGTTCTCCATTTCATTTTGGTCTGTTTTTTATTTGTCTTCCTTTCCATTTAAGGAAAGTTTTTACCATCAATATACATTTATACCCTCACTTTTATTACACTTACCCCTTTCTCTTTTCTACTTTTTCATTTACTCACTACTCATTACACATTTTATACTACTCTTGTTACTTTCCTCTTAAAACCCATGTCAAAGTCTAAGAGGACTAATATTAAAGAACATAGTGAATATTAAGTATTTTCTCCAAAATCACTTCAAAAAACAATGGCAAAAACTCTTTAAGTGTGGTATAGATTCTCTTTGAATCTAAGCTACGTAAGTAATGCCTATCGCTACGCCTCTAATTATTTTTACAGCATCCAGAGCACCCTCCCGAGTTCCACCACATATACTTACCTGAAAACCCATCTATCTGCAAATGGAACCAGAATGCTCTTAGTTTAACTAGCTAATACTTCGTATTATACATTTATAATATACAATAACTATACTAATATAAAGAATATTCCCTCGGGTTCTTAAACAAATTCACAATTTAACTTTTGAGTCAAGCTTTATTAACTTTGGCCCCTTAATTATATCTATCAATAGAGAATTGAGATATTTGTACCCTGTCAAAGTAAAGAAGTTTGGCAAATTCATTTATTTAAAAAAAATAGAATTATCTAAATAGGAGTAAAACATGCCTAAAATCACAAATAGGACTATATATACTGTTTTGAATTTCTTGTAGCTTTTTTGGACTTTCCACTGCCTAGCCACCATTGCAGGCCACCAGACTTTGCCCAGGCGCCCAGCTCCCCCATCCGCCGCCGCCATAATCCGGCCAAAATTTTCATAATTGTTTATGCCAATTTGACGCGTGCTGGGAGACTCGCCGGAGCTCTACCCCTCCATCATCGGATTGCTCCAATTGTCCAAGGCAACTAGGAGGGAAATTAATTAATTAGATTAGGGGTATTAAGAGTAGAAAATTAATGTTTAGTCTTATTTGTGAATGATTTAGGGAGTATGTTTTAGTCATATTTCTGCAATTATGTTTTCATTTAGTCTTATTTAGGATAATTACTAAACAATATATTACTCCCCGCTGTCCCACAAAATTTGGTCAAAGTTGACTTGCACGTAAATTAATAAAGTAAAAATTGTGTGATCCAAATTTGTGCAGAAGAGAGAGAAATAACATTTTTAACCACATATTTCTTATTTTAAATGGAAATGACAAAGTTTTTTGGAACGACCAAAAAAATGACCAAGTTTTATTTGACGGAAGAAGTATGTATTACTCCCTCTGCCCCGCTAAGATTGTCCAATTTTTTCGTTTCGGGAAATCCCACTAAGATTGTCTCATACCGAATTTGGTAAAGTTTGTGTGACTCTAAATCATTCTTACTTTATTATCAATTCAATATCAATCATATAAATTCACTTTTCTTAATAATCGTGTCACCCGTTTATGTCCCAATGTTAGTGCAACGGAGGTAATACTCCATAATTTATTATAGAGTTTTATAGTAGTAGTAAGTAGTGTACTACTGCGTATATGTTTTTACATCTAAACGGTCAAACGTGGATATTGAAGATCGTGAAAGTTCTAATTATGAAATTAATTGAGGTTAAGAGTAGTACATAAGTTGCATGCATGCCGAGCTTAACCCTCAAAAGGCAGTTTCCCCCACTATCGAACCACTCGCAAGTTGCATTTTCACTACTCCTCTTAATTCTCCTCTTATAAAAACCACTACAAACTTCCAATCCAATAAGAAACTGCACCTTAAATAAAATTATGAACCTACCCAATTCAATCAGAATTAACTGATACTCCTCCTCCGATCTTCCTCTTATTCATGCATATATGCCCTTCAACTAACGATCAATCTAGCCAGCCTCACATGCTGCATTGTTCTCCAGGCCGGACAAATTGAAATATAGGATTATTATTAATATAGTAACACTAATAACAGTAGAAATAATTTTTTTTATTAAAAGAGAAGCAAGAAATGGAATTATTCACCAAGTGGGTTCTTGTTTTGGCTATTTTGATTTCCGTGGAAGCTTCATTTGTGATGTCGCGAGTTAGCCGAGATTCTCTGCAGCCCCCTTTCCCTGCACCCGAGGCTGCACCTGCACCCCATGATGGAGAGGGCTATTCCTCCTCCTCCTCCTCCTCCTCATCATCATCATCATCATCATCATTATCCTTCAATGTCCTAGCTTATGGAGCCGTAGGGGATGGCATTGCGGATGACACATCAGCATTCAAGATGGCTTGGGACGATGCGTGCCGAAGCAACTTATCATCACCCGTCGTGCTAGCTCCGGTTGACCTCCTTTTCTTGATCCAACCAACCATCTTCAGCGGCCCTTGTAAAAACCCTCTCACCCTTCAGGTATTTTTAAGTGTGTGTTATGAAGTGGACTTCTATGTTTTTAAGCTATCTAAAGTTGTATTGAAGTATATATAAAACATATAAGTCATGTGCTAGTCTTTCAAAAGAAAGATAAGTCGTGTCACGCGCAATCGCGTGGTGGGGATAGAGAGGGGCCGGAGGGGGCCGGGCTTTATCTTTTCAAGTTCTTTTTACGCTTATACGAAGAATATATTTATAGTCTATCAATAAAGAGCCGTGCTTGGTGTACAATTTTTAGTATACATTTTCAGCACACTTGTCTCTCTACGCAGACAGAGTTGTCTGTATAGGGCCCCACAGAGTTGTCTGTATAGACAAACAAGTATGCCAAAGGTGTACACAAAAAACGTATACACCAAACATTTTTCATCAATAATATGTTGACGCATTAAGTTTTGGCTGGGCGTGCAACGTAAAATTTTGAGACGTGCCCGAGCTGTCTCTTGTAACACTACATTTCTGGCTCCGTCACCGAGAGTTGAGGAATTTCGTGTACTTGTGTGCAGATTGAGGGCACCATAATGGCACCAGATGGACCGGATTCATGGCCCAAGAATGTGACAAAGAAACAGTGGCTAGTTTTCTACAGAGTGAATGGAATGTCTATGCGAGGTGGTGGAGTGGTTGACGGCCGAGGTGAGAAATGGTGGAACCTTCCCTGCAAACCCCACAAGGTAATTCCACCATAAGTATTTGTAATTGTACGGTGCTCTATCTCTAGGCACTAATAGAATGAGACATTTGTATATTTCTTCAGAACGCCAAAATGACTTTCTTGTTTTGTCTCTTCTGAAAACACAACGTAACAGGGAGTAGATGGGACAACTCCACCAGGTCCTTGTGACAGCCCAGTGGTACGTACATATATAGAAAAGCTACCTAGGTTGACATATGCATACATATTTCCAGTCCCTTTTTATTTAGTTGTATTTGACTTTTTCAATGAAAGATGATCATTTATATTCTTTTGCTAATGTATTTATGTAAAATTTAATGATTTTATACATTTATGATAATATTATGGATAAAGAATATTTTCATATCATTTTCATGTTATCAATATTTATGTGTATAATATAATCGGTCAAAATTATACACCATTAACTTGAAAAGTCAAATTTGACTAAATAAAAATGGACGAAGAGAGTATGTAATTATCAATTACGAGAACTTAGTAGTTACTCCTATAAGTTATTACTTGTACTGTGTAATTTACAACTTTACATCTGTTTGGGAACTATTGAGAAAATGACACGATTTTTTGACAAATAATTATATAAAGTTATTCATGTGTATTTTAAGAATCAGTATTGATGGGTTTTGATTTTTTTTTTAAATTTACTTATATAAACCCCCCATTCTTTTATATTAGCAGCATTCCGATTTTCGCACATGCCAATGCATAGCTTTAATTGTAATTGTGTGTTTTTTCTACCTAATTGTAATTGTGTTTAATTCTCTATTAGTAAAAAAATAAAAATCAGATTATGAAAATTTAAAATGAGATGAATTGAACAATATTTTTCCAAAAATAAGCCTCATACAATAATAAATAAAATGGAGTCAAAGTAGATCATGTGTATAGTATAAAACTTTCCATGTTGCAACTAAAAACAAACAATGAATAATATATTACACTCCAATATTTAACTATTTCATTACAATTACGCATGGACCGGTTCCGGTGAACCGGCCCGGGGTGTTAGAGCGGTGCGGTTCCGGGCCTACTCTTCCTTTGGAACTAGCCGGGCCCGGTTCGGGCCTATTTATTTATTTTTTTTTTTTTTTTCAATTTTTTTTTGTTTTCCCCGGGTTGGGCTAGGTATTTGAGGGGGGGGGGGGGGGTGAGGGGGTTTAATTAGAAAAGCAAAAAAAAAAAAAAGAACTGACCCGGGACCGGCCCGGACCCGGTTGCAAACCGGCCCGGTTCCGGGCCCGCCCCCAAAAAATAAAAGCCCGGTTTGGACCGGAACCGGTCCATGCCTAATTACAATGTATTGTTAATTTATCCTCATATATTTTTGTTTCACTATGTTGAACTCAATTCCTATATGAACTTTAAGAGATATTTTAAATTTTTAATCAAATTGACCTTTTAGGATAGAACTCGTGTCTTAGCACGTTTAAATTTGAGCAGCACTCTAAATTTAGTCAGATTGGTCCCGACTCTCGAGTCTATTTGATCTATATACACATTGAGTTAGCGAAAAGCCGAAAATCAAAGGTTAATTTGGTTTGTTTTTTGTTTGTTTGTTTGTTTAAGCGAGCAGGCTTTAAGGTTCTTCACAAGCTCAAAATTGAGGGTGGGGGAGCTCACGATCAAGAACAGCCCAATGTTCCATTTCCGGTTTGACCACTGCAATGAGGTCCACATTGATTCACTCCACATCATAGCACCCCCACACAGCCCCAACACTGATGGAATCCACATTGAGAACACTTATGATGTCACTATACAAAACTCCATAGTCTCCAATGGTATAGTAATCCATCAAATTGTTTCCTTTGTTCCATGTATGCCACTTGCTAATTGTTATATTGATCCATTTTTATCCTACTTTTGCTTAGGTGATGACTGTATATCCATTGGAGCAGGCTCTTACAATGTAGATATAACCAACATGACTTGTGGCCCTGGTCATGGGATTAGGTACAACTCTTTCACACTAATCATATAATAATTAGTTTTCTAAAACTATACACTCACTGCATTGTGAAGAATGAGTTGGGGAGGCTTATCAAGCATACGATTTAATTTGTAGTTACTGGAAAATAAGTTGTTCTTATGTCAAAGTCTTACATTAGAAAAATAAAATAAAATAAAATAAAATAAGAATGGTGAGTCTGTCCAACTTTGGGTTAAAATTATAAACTTTGTACTTTTAAAAAAGTATGGTTAACAAAAAACATTTTCATATTAGAACTACTTTCACACTCCTCATATAAATATACTAGTTTTCTACACGCGCGTTGCGCGATATAGATAATGCCCAACAAGTTTTGTTAAAAAAAAATGTACATTATGTGTTGATTTGATATGATTAGTTGTAATATTTGACATGTTAACATTTTGAGCAACTTAAATATAAAGTATTTAATATTTCTTCATCATGAAAGAGGACCTGAAAATAAAATAAAAAATGCAAATACATATAAGGACTGGACCTTAGTTTCGTGATTTCATAACAAAAAGTATCATTATCACTTTGAATCTTTGATAAATACGATAGTATATGGTACATATCTAAATATTGATGATTCGCATTCGATCGAAAGACCTTCACGTGATATTATATGAGATACGAATGAAAGATACAATAAATAAAGACCAAGAAAAATATAAGGTTCACTAATATACAAAATAAATATTTTTGTTGTGGGAAAATAACATTAAATAATACTCCGTACAACTTATCTTCAATGAAGCAGGGATAATATGTATTTTGGTAATACCTTTTAGTAATACCAATTATCTAAATGTATAAAAAAACAATAGACAACATTTTTTTTACTAAAAGTCCAGTCATTTGATTCTTACAAAATTAATATCAAAATATTAAATGAGTGACTATATTGCCAAAACAATCCTTTAATTTTTACCCCAGGGGGCGTCGGGGGAGGTGGGTTTTGGGGGGCATGAGGTAAATTGGGATCAATCTCACTCCTTTGAGAATTGAACCCGGGACCTCCCATAAGAGAGAGCGAGTTGGCGACCGGCTCAGCTGGACTGCTTCCTCATTGCCAAAAGTAATTTATTTGTTTGTTTGATAAAAATTTTTAAGTTCTAAATGATTGAATTTCTTGTCTAAAAGTGTCTCCATTTTTTTGTATATTCAAATATTTGATATTATTAGAATTCATTTTCAAAGTATGTATTATCATTGATATGGAAAAGCACTCGTGCTTAGGGAAAAAATTGGGGCATACTAAGATGAGAAGTGATTATTTCTTGACAAAATATTATAATTCTCAAAATAAACTTTTATAGACCCCTGTGAAAATGTAGTGTATAAGGATAGAAAGTAAAAAGTATATCCTTCTCCTGCACGCTTGTTGAAGAATCTATCACCTTTGTTCTCTTTTCACCGTCTTCTCTTTCTCGCTTTACCTCTAGAAAGTATTGCTCACAAAACTTGCAGCTCAAGATCAACTTTAAGAACTCTTTTGGTAAGGATGAAATTAATTGAATAGACTGTTTTTTTTTTTTAAATTTTATCAAATTGTTATCAAATTATCTAAAGGGAGAAATAATTTTAATATGCCAAACCTTTAAGGAGTATGAGGTAAGTATGCCAATTCAAACTTGATACTACATCATACAACAACATCAAAGCCTTAGTCCCAAAAGATATGAGGTCGGCTAACATGAATCTGTACATGATATCACCATCAAAAGGAAAAGAAAGAAAATAAAGATACAAAAGATTAGCTATTAGAAAAAGATAATATAAAAAGACATGAATATACCTAAAAAGGATAAAAATAATGTTTATATATAAGGATAAAGGAAAAAAATAAGAAAAAAGATGAGGGGAAAAGATAATACGAGATCACTCCTCCACACGAATACCCGCCCTCCACTTTGCTCTCTCCAAAGTCATACTCTCATCCAACCCAAGAAGAAGCATATAACTTCGGACTTCCCTAACTCACGTCTGTTTGGGCCTTCCTCTCCCTCTCTTCCCTGCCTTTTCTCCACACATCTCAACTCGTCTGACAGGTGCATCACTCGGTCACCAAAAACATATTTATGTTATTTTCCCCTTATTTAAATGTGTTGAATTATAAAAGCATATAGTTTATTAAAATAACACAAATAGTATTTTTGTGCAAATCTACCTGAAAAGTAATGGTAATCTTACTTTTTTATTATCCAATTTAGCATCTAAGAAAAAAAATGCATGTGTCATGAAAAAATATCAGGGTATTTTATTAGACTAATAAGTCAAAAATAAAGACTAAGAAACAAGCTCAAGATAATAATTGTTTAAAACGTACTCCATCAGTGCAACTATGATATTCTCATTTTCCTTTTTTGTCCTCTCATTAATATTGTCTCATACCAATTCAATAATATTTGTGTTGTTCAAAATCATTATCACTTTTTTCACTATATTAATTCATTATCAATCACATAAATTTATTTTTCTTGGTAACCACACCACTTTCTCTTGTACCAATGTTAAGAGGACGGAGGTATTAGCAGATAAGTTATATGGAGTATATTTATAATTAGGTCACCTATCTTTCACAAAATTATTGAAGAGTCTGTTTAATTCTCGCACTGAATTGTGCAATAACCGAAATAAATAAGGTTAGAGTCTTTTTTACTGAATTGTTTGAACCTACTATAGAGGACAACCTTAATTATTTTTCTATAAATGTATTTTTAATCAATAAATAAAATATATTTTAAATATAATTTTATCCAAACAATTCAAACACTTCAGTTAGCATTTCTTCTATTTTAGTAATTAGTATATTCAACCTACTCAACCAATTTGATTGTCACCAAACACGCTTTGAATTTATAAAAAGAATAGTTTTGGCGGTTCTGTAATTTCTATTTCTTTGCTTGGGAAAGAGAGGAAATTAAAAGGACATACATACTCATAAAAGCTTGTTAGTTGTTACGGAGTACGTAGTATATCTATTAAGGGAAAAAACAAGGAAAGATTAGAGGCAAGTACATAAAGAAACGCACCACTAATACGAAAGCCTGTAGGTAGGTTAACAGTTAACTAACGGAGTGAATGGTTAATCTGGTATTAAATATATTAGACAAAATAAAACACATACATTTCAGCCAAAAGTACAAGCTTATATTAGCATATGATTACACCAACACATTTTTCATACCCAAAGTATCCTTACCTTCATTCACCATTATAATATTTTAGATTATCGGTCAAAGTCTAGCATTTTTCATCAGAAAAGTGAAAGATGACTAACTAAAAATGACAAAAATCGAGTATAACTTTTTATGTTTTGAATAATCTTGTTTTAAAAATACGATGAGTCAAACTTGACCATCATTGGTCAAGAAAAATCAATATAACCGTCTTATGAGATCGGGAGTATAGTATATGAGTGCTTGAGTGTGTAGTGATGCATGTGTGTATGTATTTGATTGGGTGCAGTATTGGCAGCCTGGGCATGAAAAACAGTAGGGCATGTGTATCAAACATAAAGGTGAGGGATTCAAGCATCCAGGATTCTGACAACGGAGTCCGGATCAAGACGTGGCAGGGTGGGTCCGGATCCGTTTCCAACGTTGCCTTTGACAACATAAGAATGGACAACGTCCGGAACCCCATCATAATAGACCAGTATTACTGCAACCATGCCGCTGGCGTCTCCTGCACAAACCAGACCTACGGAGTGTCCATATCAGGTGTGACATACTCAAAGATCAAGGGAACTTTTGACATCAGAAGCCCTCCAATGCACTTGGCCTGCAGCGAAACTGTCCCGTGTACCAACTTAACCTTGTCCGAGGTTGAGCTGTACCCTTCACAAGGGCAGAGAATTTCAGACCCTTTCTGTTGGAATGCCTATGGGGATCAGGTTACTGCCACTATTCCTCCTATCTCCTGCTTGTTGGATGGTACTCCTCAGTCATTTCCTAGTATTACTTATGAAGATCATTGTTCGTGATCCATACCTGAGGCTAGGCTGGCTACGAATTACATATATTGGACCTTCGTTTTGCATTAATGGTCAACAGATAAAGCTAATTATGCTGCTAGGAAAATCCATCAAGCTCTAGCTATGGGTATGATTTAATTTATTAATTTGAAATGAGAATTAGTGTAACATGCAGAATAATGTGCGTTCTTAGCATGTAGAAAATTAATTATGATAGATCAGTTAATTGTATGCATTCATTATGATCAATTCATACCATTATTTATTCATAAGGAGGTAGGAACAAAGAGTGCATGAGTGCATCCGGTAACCAGTTTTTGCTACTTTGATTCTATGAAAATGTTACGAGGTTTTAGGTCATTATTTTTGCAAGTCTAGAGCAGCTTTTTACTGTCAAAGCTAGATTTTTAAAAATTGTTTTCCATAAAGCATGATTCAAGAAATACACGATAGATTAGGTAAATTAAGTACGAAGTTTATATTGAGCACAACATATTAAAAAATGGTGATTATAAAGGTCTATTCTTGAAAATAACTATTCATACTGCTATCCAACAGATGTTTTAAAGTAATATTCCGTATTTTTCATTTTTACTTTGTGTTCAATAATACTACGTATTATGCGTTGATTTATATTTTGTTCCAATATAGAATTCCACAATTCAATTAGAGAAACACTTTAATTTGTTTATTTAAATGGGCAAAAGTATGACTTACAATACACAGTTATCATATGAGTAATTTTTGTTGACCACAGTACAATGTGACCCGTTATAGTAGTCACATTCTTATCTACACATTCTGTTTCAGTAACATAAAATATTTTGTTATTTTTATTAGAGTTGAATATAAGAGTAATTTCATCTCTCATCCATCTAAAAAAGTAAATTGTAAATCGGTTGGAGATAGACAGATAATAAGGGAATGTTTGCAAAAGATACAAGTGTTTTTGCTAAAATTGTTACTTTCAGGGTTTTTGCTAAAAATCTAAAATCAGTGTTTTCAAGTGACAATTTTTACTTAAATTAAGCTAAAAGTTAAAAGCTAGAAGCATATGAACAGTGCTTTAAACTATTTTTCACATTTTGTATTAAATAAAAAACATTTCTTATCAATATCAGCTTTTATTTTCTCAAAATCGCATTTATCTCAAGAGTTACCAACTTTAACCATTATTAAGCTTTTTTTTCTAAAATCTATTTAAGAATGCATTTTCAAAGTATAAGCAACTCCAACATGAACCACACAAGTCCAGGTGGTTCTTACTAGATCTGCATATACACGGCCGGCACTATCATGTAGAAACTATATATGACGCCTTTTTTATGTTCTTTGAGGTTGGCCCTCCCAAAGATTTTATTTGATTATGGATTTATGGGCACATCTCCACTTGACCAAATACCAACATCATTAACGATGACGACAGCTAGGGCCTTAACCACCTTTTTGCATCTTTGATCTAAGTCATACAAGTGTAATTTTAAATCAAATGTGTAGTTATTTGGGACTAAAACAAGAATTTTACTAAACAATCACAATTGGATAAAAAAAAAGTGACATTTTTTTTAATTTTATAAAATGAGACTAAAAATGGGTATGGAGACCATTATACCCTCATTAGGCCCAAATGACCCATACAGTGACCAGTTACGGTTACCCAACCAATTACAATTACTCGACCCATCAGTTATAGTAACCCGACCCGCTAATTACAGTTATCTGACCTACCAGTTACAGTTACCCGATGGGTCAATTACAATTACCCGACATGCCAGTTACGATTATCTAATTTGACTAGTTGTAGTTATCAAATCGACCAATGACAGTTACCGAGTTCGACCATTTATAGTTACACGGGTCTGAAAATGATTATCGTCAACCACCACCATCGAACACAGCACGCCCCATCCCCAGCCCCCTCCCATGTGTCACCCCAACCCCCTGCCCTTCCAACACCACCATGCCTAGCCCCTTCGACACCACCACGCCTCAATCCCACAAGAAAAGGAAGAGTGTGGGGATGGTAGACAGAAGCAACGAATGAGAGAAGAAGCATGGAAAAGGCAACTGTCGGCAGCGGTTTCAATTGTGCAGTCGACCACCCTCACTATAGAGTGAATTCTTCGTCCTTCTAGAGCCTCATTGTTGTTGCCACAACTTCAGTTTTTTATTGGGGGGGGGGGGGGGGGGATGGAAGAAGAGGACCACGTTAAGCATTTGGGGCTTTGGGCTGAAAATAATCCAGGGGTAATTCTGGCAATCTCTCCCTAATGTAAAGTAGTACTCCCTTCGTCCTGAAAAGGTTGGCCAAAGTTGACTTTCACGTGGATTAATAAAGTAAAAACTGCGTGGTTGAAATTTGTGCAGAGGAAAGAGAATTAGTTTTAGCCACATATTCTTTACTTTAAATGGAAATGACAAATCTTTTTGGGACATCCAAAAAAGGAAATTTGGTCAACCTTTTTGGGACGGAGTGAGTAATACATTAGGGATGTTTTCACTTGGACTGTAATTTGTTGGTCTGGTCTGGTATGGTCTGATAAACGTCTATCGTCCGGTCTCCGTGTATTTTATAACAACGAAAGTCAAGTCTAGTCAAATTTGTCCGTTTAAGTCTGGTCTGGCCTAGTCTGTTTAAGTCTGATCTTGTCTGTTTAGGTCTGATCTGGAACTCAAAACAGTTCAAGTAAAAACATCCTAAGTCATTAATCATTTTTTAGTTGTTTTTCATGCTTTAAAACAAAGATGCCGCCCGGGCATGCAAATGTGACAATGTCAAATGTTTAACTAAATCATGTCTCGTGCACACCAAATATACTCAATATAAAAAAAATTCGCCATAAAATTTGTGCGAACAAATTATGTGATCCATATAACAATGTTTTCTTTTGAACTGTTTTCAATCCCAGACCAGACTAGTGACCAGATCAGACTTTGATAGTTATAAAATACACATAGACCAGACTAGCTCAGACCAGACTTAAGCATACAAGAATAGACCAACAAATAATTGTCCAAAAGAATACATCCTAAGTTAAAATTTTGACAGCTCTTGATTATATTCTAGGTAGGGGTGAGAATAGGCTAGACGGCCTGTCAGGGACCTGCGGCCTGAACTGT
This sequence comes from Cuscuta epithymum, assembly GCA_945859915.1. Taxonomy (NCBI): domain Eukaryota; kingdom Viridiplantae; phylum Streptophyta; class Magnoliopsida; order Solanales; family Convolvulaceae; genus Cuscuta; species Cuscuta epithymum. The sequence continues at coordinate 1,859,588 of CAMAPF010000007.1, forward strand.
TTAAGGCCTGGCCTGTTTAAGTCATGACCTGTTTAATAATCAAGTAAGGCTTCGGGTTTTCGAATAAGAATAGCATGGTAGTTTTGTTTCTATGATCTTATGATGCGAGTTATGATCCACAAGTTACGGTCTTTTCGACCCCTTTCGAATTTCGATCCGTGCTAGGATCTTGAGTTTAAAATAACCTTGGCAACATACACCATACTAATGATACATTGGCATTGATCGTACACTGATACGGAATAGAAAGAAAAAAATAGTGGATGCCTTCTTGGTCATGTTGATAGTATCGCTTTTAGTTTTTCACGATATAACATGACTGTATTGGATAAATATACTCTCCATTCATTAAGAAGATAGAAATAAAACAGAAACAAAAAATACATGTGAGAATGGGTATATAACTGACAGTTTTAAGATCCCTGCCTAACTACTACTAGACCCTGCTGAGAAGCTACGCCTACGCATCTGGTCTTCCTCATCCACCTACAGTTTTTTAGGGCTCCTCAAAACATTGCCTTATCTCACTGCTTAAAACTCTTTTCATATGCAGAGTTCTTTCCATTTCTCAGAGCTACTTCAACTCTAATGGGTACTCTTCCTCTATAGAGACGGTAAATTTGTGTCTTTGATTAACCCAGAATTTAACTTTGCCCTGACATTCCTGTTTCCAGTTCCTAACACCTACATATCAGTTGAGGTTGTTAACCGAGTAGTTTTACATACTTCATACGTTGAATTATGTGTGCTGAGCTAGGATTTTGATATGTTAGGACCAAAGGACATTCTAATCATAGTGAGAACTCCAAGAAGGTAATCTGGGGTGAAATGACCTAGTTTTGCAAATCAATACACTTCCCAAGCCATCAGACGCGATAGATGTCACACAATCAAACGGTTAATCTGAATAGCTACACTATTATATTGAATAACCAGGTACCTCTATTCACATTTCATTTGATTTTGGGGCTGTGAGAAAAACTTCTTTGCATTTTGTGCCACATCTGCCTCTATAATAGCTTCTAGCACAATGTCAGATCCCTTTGCTTCAGCTAGAGCAAGCAATTCAAGAAAAAGTGAACATTAATTACTGCTTCTATTTGATTTATTGTGAACAGTTTGATGATGACTGATGAGACATGTAAATAAATATATATATATATATATATATATATATATATATATATATATATATATATATGTTAAAAGGGGTGATGTTCGTGATGCAGCCTCATGCATAAAAAGTTGCTTGAAGCCAAAGATGTGGCTCATCATCAATAAAGCATCCCCCAAGGTATAGCTCTATCACACGGCAGGACGTACTTACTTAAGGTCATGCCCGGAGTTGAAGGGTAAGTTCATGCCACTGCCTAAACATCAAGGGAAAATTCATGCAACCTCCCTGAGCAACAACCCACAACTTAAATCCTCCAATCCCAGTACATCAAAAGTGATGCACAATTCAGACAAAAAAATGGTACTATTTAATACGACGTGAGAGTAGATAAGGTATGCTATCCCCCCAAACCCTAGGAATAAGACGCCTCTCCACTTGCTCCCCCTCCCCTACGAAAACCACCAACTCCTAAAAATAGAGAAATGAAACAACAACAACAACAACAACAACCGAGACGTGGTCTCGAAAGGGTTTGGGTTCAGCTAACATGAATCGGTATATGAAACCGGAACTTAAAGAGATGAAAAAGATAAAAAGATAAAGATAAGATAAAAAGATAAACAAAGATAAGATAAATACAAAAAAAGATAAGATGAAAAGATAAATCATCAATCATCATTTACTCCAGTGCCGCAAAGGCTCCCACCTACGGTGGGGTAAGGGGGGGTCGGATGTACGCCGTCTTACCCCTATACTATAGCACAGAGAGACTGTTTCCGGATGACCCATAATGAAAATCGCGTCCAAAATTGCATGGACTGACTGCTGCTTCATAACAAAGAAGAGCAGACAGTTTGGTGAGCCATTTTGCTTTATTCCATCATACTCTCAAGCTAAAAAATAATGAAAGATAAAAATAGGAAATAACAACAACAACAACATTACCCCAGTGCCGTAAAGGCTCCCACCTACAGTGGAGTAAGGGGGTTGGATGTACGCAGCCTAACCCCTGTGCTAAAAGCACAGAGAGACTGTTTTGAGATGACCAATGGTAAAAATAGAAAAAACCCCGCCTCTAGAATCTGGTCCATATAAATAAGCAAACAAAACTAACTATGTCACTGAAAAGGTCAATTTAACAAATGTACACCCGATTAATTTCTGTGAGGTACAACCACTTGAAATAGCAAAATTCAGCTATGTTTTTAAAAATTATTTGTTGCTTTATATAGATTTAACATACTTAACTTGTTTGAGGATACAATAAAGAATACATTCAGTATTATAAAAATTAGCTTCTTTTGTGACAGCACGATAAGTTTTCAAACAAACTAATATTTTTGGACAGAGGGCAGGAAAAAAGATGACATATACCTGTATGATCAGGCAACAGACCTGCACTTTTAGCAGAGACTGGAAGCACAAGATTACCAGATTTATCCGGAACTTCATCCAGAGCTTCGCAGTTTTCATACTTGGGTTTTAATAATGTGATTTCAGCGAGTTTTGCATATGCTGTTGCTTGACTGTTCATATCAGAAGGGGTTGAGGGCTTAAAGTTACAATCCTGCAAGTACAGCTACATCAATCCTTTAATTGGAAAATGATAGGAAAAATTGGTACTCCAAATGAATATATAGAGATGGCAAGTACCTTGGGTGTGTTACTGATAGTTGTGCCCTTACTTTCAGACTTTTCAGGTCCATTTTCCACCGATGTACCAGCACCAGCAGTGGGTGGGTGGTTTTTTATGTTATCAACTAGCCTTGTGGTTAATGGACCCGGATTCACAAAAGAAATGGTTCGGATTTCATGTCGTATGGCTTCTAATTGAGCAATTGTATCTTGTAGCTCTTTATGGACCTTTAAGAGAAATCCCAGAAAAAAAATCATCCCCGCCATACACAAGTATGTCCGATATGAGAAAAAGATACTGGAGTATACATCTATATCGAATGATGATTACTATATACTACGTATAAGTTAAAAGAAGAGTAAACACCTAAATAAATAGGTGAAGGAAGAGAAAAGACACCTGTCGAGCTTGAGTTTGCTGCATGACACTCTCAAATTGACCACGGGCCATTTGAACATAGCCAATAGCACGGCCAGATAACCTCCCAGCAGTTCTTGCTATGACTGGAAGGTCCTTAGGTCCTGACAAATTAAAACCCTGCCTCATCATATATAACTCAACACATGAAGGATATAATCAATCTCATACTGAGAAGCAAGTTTTGGGAATAGGAAACAGGATTATCAGAACTATAATGAAAAACCGGGTGAATCGAAGACAGTTTACACTGCCATTACAGAGGAAGAGTACCAATTAAAGCCGCAGTAGCTCCAAGCAATAGAAACAACTCTCCGTATGAAAACCCTAGCATGTCTTTATGTCTCTAGTTGGAACAAAGAATTAAAGGGAGCTGGAGTCAATAGATCTCGCTGTTCGTTTGCTGAGGAAGCCAGAGTGTCTAGACCTGAGAAGGAATACAATACAGAAGAAGCAATTAAACATTAGAAGAAATAATTTTATATGGGGAAAAATCACATTACAAGGAATAATTTTATGTAACAAAAACAACCAAGCCTTATTCCCAAAAGAGAATCATTTTATGTGAACTTAATTTATATTTTGTCCAGCAAAAAATTAAAAAGAAGATTTACCCTTGACGATGTCAACTATTCAAGCATAGGCAAACAAGCGGGAATCCAGTGCAAGCGCAGGAAATTAACTTTGCTTTCACATTTCAAAGCATAGAATGACTATGTACTAACAGAAACCGTTAACTGTGTAATATGAAGTTAAAAAAAAAAACACAAAGAGGAACAAAAGCTAGTATCTAAAGTCTCCAGTTCAAAAATCAACTCTTAACCAACTTTGAGCTTCCTGTCTTTCCAATGGTATCTCCATAAACAAACAGAAATGCAATTTACAATGTGCAATTAGGTGTCTGCTCAATCTTGAGCAGCATTATTAGTATCATAAAGAAGTTTATGACCACAAGCTTGCCAAATTAATGCAAATGGTATCTTAGGAATTTGAGGGGCAACTTAGAATAAGGATTTGAGGTAAATAAGTTGGGCCATGAGTCCATGACTAGTGGCTGATCTATTGCCCCTATTAGGGCCTGGGATCGGTTCGGTTCTTGTTAAAATTCGATGGAGCCGTATTAAAAATCGCGTTAAATTCGGTTCAGTTCGGTTCTAGTTAAAAATGTAGTTGTTAAATTCGGTTCGGTTCTAATTAAATTCGGTTCGGTTCTTACCCTTTTTCGGTTCCTTATAAAAATTTATTATCCTAATAAAACGAACACATTTTACTTTCAGTTACGTAAAAAAAATCATATTTCAAATCATGAAATTATGACCATTACATTACACATACCTTATATCCCAATGTTCAAATATCACAAAAAAGTCCAAGTGCAAACATTAAATTTAAACATAATAAAAACATAAAGGTTTAAAATAGGCATCAACTGTCAAGCAAAAAGGTTTAAGGGTTAGTTTGCAACTGCTTTTAAAAAAGCACTTCTCAGCTTTTGGCTTTAAAAAAGCACTTATTTTCCCAAACACTACAACTTTTATTTTTCACGACTTCCGCGTCAAAAGTGCTTTTACTTTTTCTATTACACAAAAAGCACTTATTTTATCAAACACTACCCACTTTTACTTTTCAAAATCATTTTTTTCTCAAACACTATCAACTTTTATTTAATTACTTCTCCCCATTTCATTTAAAAAAGCACTTTTTTAAAAGCAGAAGCTGCTGCAAACAGACCCTAACAGCTCCAAGGTACACATCCAATATCAGGTAGTTTCAACACCACAATAAGTTCTTCTACTAATAATGCACCATAAGTAAAAAGTACGTAGTTATAAACTGATTGGTAATATTTGTAATTTATTATGAACAAATAACAATGTAATCAGCGGCATATTAATTCCTTTTTTTAGGTGAACTCAAATAACAAATACAATTACAAACAAACAATAAATATAATTCATAAAAAATAATAAATATAAAAGTGGACTAAACTAGTTAAAAGTAATTACTCGGATTGGCCTGATCCATAATACTACGTATTATGCAAGACAAATATTTCTAATAAGAATTTTCTGCCCGAATCGCCGTCTGGCCACCTCAATTTGAGGTGCTTCCGAGTATAATTTTTTGATGACATTTTGTGAGCATGTTTTACTTGAAGGGTATATCATATCCACCAAATTTCAACTTAAAATTCAACCGGGAAGTGAGTTAAATAAAATGTTGAAAAACATTGCGTTTTTTACATATATTTTGACGTAGTACTTTTCAATAATTTATTTAACTGACTTCCCGATTGAATTTTAAGTTCACATTTGGTGGACATAATCTATACTTCATGAAAAATAAGCTCACAAAATTTCATCAAAAAATTCCACCCAGAAGCATCTGAAATGAAGATTACGCATGCAATGTATAAGAACCGGAACCGAATCGGAACCGAACCGATCCTATACTATAGGAACCGAACCGAAAAAAGCTGAAGTCCAAAATTATAGGAATCGATCTAATAGTTCTTTTCTGAATATGGGTGGAAATGACATAGGTGGACTTTTGAGTATGTAGTCGTTAAATTACATAGACTAGGGGTGGGCATGGGTCGGCAATCTTAAAAAAAATAAGAACCGCCAGGTAAGTTGGCCGGGTAAGTGAATTCTAATGATAGGAACTAGACCCTACCCGCCCCGTTTGAAACGGGTTGGTTCGGTCCGAGTTTTGCATATTAGTCATGCATTCAACCAAACAGAAATTCTGAAAATCTACAGCATGCACTATCTTAAGGCTTTGTTTGAAAATACTAAAAAAAACCGCTTCCCAGTTTTTGGCTTAAAATCAACAACTCAACAACAAACAGAAACTTAAAGTTCCAAGTTCCAAGTTTGCAGATAGAGAAGATAACTAAAAGTCTAAAACAGAAAAGATACAGAAGCAGCCTCCCAAAAGATACCAGGTTTCTGAGCTTATTAGTCTGGCTTACTACCTGGTTTCTCAGCTTATTAGTCATCTTATAAACATGTATATTTTTCCTATAATTTGAGAGGCCCAGTGAGGGAAAATCAGCCCCCAATGTTATATTAAAATTTGAAAGGAAAATTCAATAGTGTGCATTAGTTTGATCAACTCCTTCTTCCTTCTATTGAGCTAGCGATATGAATCCCATCTAGTGTAAAACATAGCTAATATGCTCTGTGAATGAAGTTATAGTGTCCATTAGTTTTATACAATCAAGTTTGTCAGACCAAACTATCAGACTTTTATCAAACGAGTTTTTTTTTTATTTACGCTTTATTTGTTTAGCTCTAAAACAAGTTTGTGTTCATTTCATTAACCAACCAAACAATACAAACATTAATCAAACTAAAACACACACATCATTTCATAACCCCTTATAATCAAAATCGAAGAATCTAATTGAATGTATTGAGATAAAATAAAACAGAAGTTCAAATACTTAGATTAATAATTTTAAGAACCTGGAATCAGGATATGGAAAGCTGGAGCCTCGTTCCTAGTTCGTACTTGGCCAACGCTGAAAGACGATCGACGACCGCCTCTTCGTCGACGGAAGCCAATTGACGCCTCTATTGGCTATTGCGAGGGTCAATTGCGAGCGCAAACGGAGTCACGGAGCACGGAAAGGTTTTATTTCTCTTCGCCGGAGGATCTTTAACCGCAGTGAACTTCGTCTTTTTTCTTTCTCCCTTATGGACTTCTATCTTTCTTCCCATATACGAGGCTGGACTTTGGGTTCATTAATCCATTTAATGAACACGGGGCCAATATTTTGTACTGGATTAAATGTAATATCTATTAATTAATATATAAAAACAAAAGAAGTTTGTGAACGTCAACTTCAATCCTTATTTAGTTATTTGTCAAAATAAATACCAAAAAATGTATTGTACATATAAATTACTCGATCAAAGACACGAAGGATTGAGTTTAAGCCGTTACTATTGGTCCACAAAGAGGTGCGCAGGGGTGAGATGTATTTTGAAAACTGCTATTGGTCGAAAAGGGGGGTGATCGCTGTTGACAGAAAATCGTCGATTGATGGTTAAACTCTGTTGTTTCTATTGATTGTAAAGGGCGGTGAACACTGTGAATGCAATTTGACACGCCATTCTCAACAATTTAACTATAAAAGCAGTACTCCTGCATCACACTTCTCACACCAATTCGCACATACGGAGTAATAATTACTCCGTATAAAAATAGAGATCTGTTAGTTCAACTTCGGATGTATGATTGTGAGGGTGAAAATCATATTCTCCAAATTCACTACATGCTTTATTCTAGACATGCATCTATGTGGAGGATGTTTTTCTTACCTGTGCAGGATAAATGAATAGGGGCACTTCGAGGGAAGCCGATGGCTGCTTGAAGCGCCGAGGATAGGTGAACCGAAAATGCAATAACACCGAATTCTTATTGTGAAAGGCGTCTGGGTGAAGCTCATATGCCCGATGACTCTCTATGGGGTGCTAGATTGCTTGAAAACTGGTGAAGAAGTGTGGATCTGAATGTTTCTGGCTCACTGGCTAGGTGGAGACAAGTAAAGGTTGCCGAACAACTAAGAGCGTGAGATATTTCCGAAGTATTGAGTAAGGAGAATATCAAATTTAATTGGCTGGAAGAGGCGGTTAGACATTAGATTAACATGTGTATCTCTCGGGTTTGGGGGGAGGGGTAACAGCCCGGTATCCATTTAAAAAATGGGGGTACCGTACCTACCATGCATTTTATTGATCCAAATCATTAAATCCCTTTTAATTTAGATTTAAATAATTCAACTGCATAATTCTGATTGGTCCATGTGGACAAATGTACGGTACCTTATGGGTACCATAGAATCTACCAACAGGCTAATACCTCATTTCAACAGATTTGTAAGTTTTGTACCGGTGGATAATTAATCCAGGCCTATTGAGAATATCTATTTTAATTGGGATGTATTTTCCTAAAAAACAAATTACCGACAACTAAAATGAAATTTATTGATTAATTAAATCTTTGTCACCATATTGTAAATTTAAGTTTAAGTATAGTGAGTAAAAGTTATGGAGTATTAATTATATATGTCGTACTCCGTAATACTTTGTATAAAATGTGAGTGCAGCTCCTCTCCAGTACATACGGTACTGGATGATTCCAGTAGATTAAATAGGGAGCTGCCACATGACTACTTACTAAATCAAAGGTCCAGATCTCATTCTTATCCTTTTAATTGGTTTATGCCCTGAAGTCTTTTACTTCTTCGAAGTATTTATTGGGCCCATTTTTCTTCTTCTAATTTTTAACATTTCCAGTCTCACTAGAGTCATCTCTATCTACCCATTCGATTTTCTTCTCTTTTCCATCTGCTATCATCTTTACTGCAAATAATTCATGAAATAGATTAAGAAACAAACATCAAAGTCACAACCAGCACTTTAATGTCTAATTTTTTAAAAAATTGTAGTTTGAATAATCATCAAAAGTCTCAAGCTGATATCTATAACGTAAATTAACGAATAAACAAAAAGCTTCAACCTTCAATTAAATATAAGCTGCAAACTGCTATCCATCATGTATTGTTACAGAAAAAATTAGCTAAAATTAAATTGAACTACTTCCATCCCCAAAATCATCAACAAATCAGCTCTTTTATTGTTGACAAACATATAGATTATGTTTTCTTGATGTAGAGCTGAAAGCATTCTTTCTCCATCCTCCCTAGCGAAGAATCAAGAAAAAAATTCAAAGAGCAGAGGCAGTAAAGAATAAGCCAGGATTAGTCATGCGGGTTTTTTTCCGGAGATGGTTTGATCAGATAAGAGTGCGTAGTGTAGTTGTTATAACAATTAAAAAAGAAATTGGGAGCAATATTAACAAAAATGAAATCCTGGCCATTGATTTAGTAAGTGGCCATGTGGCAGCTATCTAATTAATGTAATGGAGATGTCCATTACCGTAGGTACTGGAGAGGAGCCGGACTCATAAAATGTCACATATTTTCTCTATCATCTTTATTTTTGTCCTATATGTGTCAATAATTTTTAATGGCCTAATTTTTAATAGATTTCTATTTTAACTAACATTTATTGAGAAAAAATCTTGGCTTCATTTTCCTCCTTCTTGTATTGTCCCGGCTTTGGCCAACGATTTGATTAATGATAGTTAAGTCTCTTCTCATCAAAAAAAAACATTTATTGAGAAAATTCACCAAATTGATACAATTCTAATTGAAGCGATTGCATTGGATGAATTTATCAATAATATGCCTAAATGATATTGTTATTTTTGGTGTATGGATTCAAGTGATGTGTTGAAATAGTCAAATGGATTTAAACATTTTCTCACAATTATTGGTAAATCATATTGAATACATAGTATATTTTATTTTACGTTAAACTTTATTATCATACAGAATATAATTTTAAACATTTTAATTAAATTTCAAGTTCGTTTTTTTTTCAATTTTGACTAAATGTAATTGTACATGTGTAACTTCACCAACCGTGCATCGCACAGGTACTCTACTTTAATGTTCAAATGGTAAACCCACGCCTAAGGTGGGAACAATAGTCTAGAATTATTTATAATATAAAAATAATATTAAATGTTCTTTGTTAAAAATAGATTTATAAAAATATAAAAGTATAAAACATTTCATTTGTACAAAAATATGCTCCGTATTGATCAAAACTATTTGTGAAAGTTTACCGCTGTTGAATTGAAATTTGAAAACGTCAAATATGTCAAAGTTTTATGCAACATGGGTATTTTATACTACATCCGTCCCTTAAAACTTTATCAAAGTTGACCGGCATGAAGAACAATAAACTAAAAACCGTATGGTTGAGGTTTGTGTAGAGGAAAGAGAAAATAACAGAAACCACAAAATAATTGATTTAAAGGGAAAGTGACAAAGTTTTTTGGGACGTCATAAAACAGAAAGATAGCAAAGTTTTAAGGGACAAATGGAGTAATAGATAAGAAGTATTGATTTTTAAGTGATTAATTTTATATGTGAAAGAAAAAGTTAATGATATTGCCTTTAAATAGCGATGGATCAGTTTGGTAAACCTGAAGAACAGCCCTAAAATCTAAGGTTGTGAAAATTAAAACTAGAACAAGTACTGTTATATTTGGTCCAAGTCGTGTTTTCAATATCTTGGGTTAAAGTCAAGCGAGAAATCATCATGTCGTCTATTGATATTCATCGCCCGAAAATACAAGTCACACAAAATAACACAAATAATAGCCTGCGGTTGGGTAAAGACAGTTTTTCCTCAATCCGCTATTTTTTCTAAAGCAAAATGTTGCATTTTGCAACGGTTAGGTTCAGATCCGCCAAAAAACAAACACGGTCTATAGTCTCCAAAATCACCAACAAATCAAATCCATTTTTTTATATTTAGTATGTTTTAAATAACGGGGGTTTCCAATTATTTAAGGATATTGTCTCCGGTATATTGATTAGGTTGTTGGGTTATGGATTTAGAGATCACAAGTGCGACCGATTTTCGGATTTTGTTTGGTAATTTCTGTTCAGGCTATCTAAAACGAAATTACCCAGAGCGTCAAGAAATTTCAAACTAAATTAATTAAGGTCGGTTTGCGGTTTTTAATTCGGTATTTTTCATCCCGTGCATCGCACGGGTGAGCATACTAGTTTAGATTGTGTTATACATAAATAAAAAAAGTTTTGGGTTGTCAAGTATCTTGTAGTCAAACTCATATAATGAATGTTGTTTAAGTTTGAAGGAAGTAGTTGTATATTTTAGAATATTTTAGGATGTTAGATGGATATATTTTCACTTATCTAATGTTTAAGGAAGTTAGATAAGTGAACTGGGAGCCTCTCTCTCTAAGTTCTCGGCCGCCTAGGGTTACCCACCACCATCGATTTCGACGATTAGGGTGTGGCTTTCGTTTCTTCGGGCTTCTCTAAGGAGTCTCGGTCTCGCTCTTTCCTTCTGCTGCAAGGTCAGGTGGCGTTTTTTTTTATGTTTGGAAGGCTTCGACCATCTCGAGAAATAGGTTCAGGGCTGGGGGAAGACAGGCTGGGTCTTCGGTGACATTCAGGTTATACGAGGCGAATCATGACTCCTAAGGCGTGATGGAAGGTTTCTTGGATATATATAAAAAGATATCAATTGGAACAGAGGAAGAAATGTTGGACCTGGATGGGGGCGATCCGGAGGAGAACCCGGTGCCGGTGGAGGTGCAAAACTCAGGATTCCCGGTGATAGGGGTGCTGCTCACGGATAGACAGGTTAAGTTCTCAGCCCTAAAGGATCTCATGTTGTCACTATGGCGGCTGAGTAAGGGTATGACGTTCAAAGATTTGGGTGAAAAAAGGTAGTTCTTTACTTTTAATCATCGTTTTGATATGAATCGTGTTATTGAAGAAGGCCCATGGTAATTTGAGCGTAATTTGCTGTTACTAAGAGAATTAAAACCTGATGATATTCCACATAAGGTTGTTTTAAATGAGGTTGAATTCTGGGTTCAGGTTCATAATGTTCCTTATAGCCTTGTCAATTTGGGTACGGCAAGGAAATTAGGTGGTTTTATTGGAAAGTTTATATATTATGATGATCATAAGAATAGGGAGAAACTAGAGCCGTATATGAGGATCAGGGTGTGCTTGAACGTGGAGAAACCTTTGCAAAAAGGGTACAAATCTGAAAAAAGAAGGAAAGAGTTTTTTGGTAGACTTTAAGTATGACAAATTGCCCAATTTCTGCTTTATCTATGGGTTAATCATATCGGACATTCAGATAACTTTTGTGCGCTAAACTATGAAGAAGTTATTGTTTTGGAGAACCGGTTTGGGGTTCATCTTAGAGCAGGGATTGGGGTGAAGACCAGCCCTACAGGAGGGAACAAGTGGAAATGGGAGGGTTCATCGAGCTCTGGCAGGAAGATAGGTTGGATGGAATCGAAAAAGAATCTGTCTCAGAGTTCGCGCAGAGTATGACTAAAGGTGGTGATCAGTGTAATTTTTTAGTGAGTAAAACGTAGTAGGCTAATCCGTAGAATAAACAGACCACGAGTATCGTCTCTCAAGGAGTTGCAAAAAGGAAGTTTTTAAATACAATCTGTGATCACAGGCTAGCACAAGTCATGGTAATCTTTCCAAATAAATTGTTTGGGTGAAAAAAAATTGAGCAACTAACTGCGAGTGCAAAAATAAATAGAAATAAATTAAATTGATTCTAGATATTAAAACAGGGTTCAAATTGGATGATTCGGGTTCTGGGTGTTCTTTCGGGATTAGAATTAAGTAAAATAATTTTCAATTATTCCTGGAAAGAAAATGAAATAAATTCTCATAGACAAGAATTAAATCAATATTTCAATCCTAACTTATTTCTAAGGTCAGATTGCTTGTATAAGATCTGAGCTAATTTAACTCAATTTCTCATAGACAAGAATTGAATTAAATCCAGAAATTCATATATGAGGTGATCAAATTCATATAGGCAATTAGGATTAACCTTATACAATTATCCAGAAAATTAATTGAATTTCAAAAACTAAATCCACACCCTCAAGAACCCATGAACCCTAGCCCCAATTCAAACCCTATATGAAATTAGCTACTCATAATTAAAACTAACATCACAATAATATTGATCAACATGCTAAGGCACTAGATAAATAATTGATTAAATTGAAAAGAAAAGAATGAGTAATTTAAATGGAAAATTCGAAAATTATTAACTGGAAAAGAACAAAGTATCAAATTCAGTCCAAAATCAAGACGAATGATGTAAATAAAGATTAAACTTACCATAGTTGCTGAAATCTAAACTAGAATGGAAGAAATTGAATAAAAATTGAAGCTCCTTGGTTTTTGGTTGCTGCTGCGCCTAATTCCATTGGAAATAGGGGGGGAAATCTACTGTTGTCTTCTTGATTTCATGCCTGGTGCGGCTGCAAGTGAAAGAAAATGAAAAAAACTGCTATGGCTAATTGACAAAGAACAGAACGAATGATCTCCTTGCGGCTGTGTTAAGTGACGAACAGAAAGAAAATAGGGTTTTGTGTACACGTTTTGTGTACACATGTCTGTCCTTCACAGACAAATTGTCTGACAGACAATTTGTCCGTGACAGACAATTTGTCTGTGAAGGACAGACATGTGTACACAAAACGTGTACACAAAACAACGTGTACACAAAACGTGTACCTAAAGCATTTTTCAAAAAAATAACAGATGTTAGTGCGGCTGCTGGTTCAGGGAAGAAAAACCCTAGCTCCTCCGTCTTTTTCTTTTGGGCTGCTAAAGTGAATGAAGAAACTGCTGCAACTTTTTTTCTTTGGGCTGTTTGTTCTTTTTTTTTTTTCTCTTTTCTCTTTGGGCTGCACTTTATAACTTTTAATACAACACTCAAATGATCCGCCCAAACAATTCACCGCAAACTTCAGCCTGTGTAATCATAACTCACCACACCCGCTAATAATATGCAATTTTACAATCAAATTACTCCAAAAATGTCAAATTGCGTACAAAAGTACTACACTGAAAATGAATGCCACTGGGACCGAAAAATAACAAATTTTCACTCAAACCCCAAATAATCATCCCGTTAATTATAAAAATTAGACAATTAACACCCAAAATATGGGTAAAAAGATAGGAACGAAACGAGCCTATCAGGTGGGGAAACAAAATATGAATCATCAGCGGAACAAAAGAGAAGAAGAATATGGGAAACTCAGGGGGAAGAAAAAAATGGAGAGGACAACATGGCACTGGATGGGACAAAAAACGGGATGGAGGCGGACTTCGATCAGTAAGTCCGCCACAACAATTTCTGTCAACAGGGACATGGAAGGCAAGGGTGCTGATGCGGTTTGGAGTTTTCAGGCTGAACTTGAATTTAGTTGGTTTTGTTTTATATTTGCGGATAATTATGTTGGTGTTTTGCTTTGCTTTGTTTTTGTTTTTCCTGATTGTAAAACGATGGATTTGGTTGGGGGTGATGGGAGGATTGCGGTAATTGTCTTTGGCTCATATGTGCCCACTTATGGATCAACGAATTATATTGCTTCTTTGGAGGTGATTAATTCTGAGTCCGGTTCGCAGGACGACGATTATCAGGAATCTTTTTGTCGGATTACTTACTATCTGAATGATGTGTTATCAAGTTAAGCTAATTTCTGTCAAAAAAAAAGTATCTTGTAGTCTAACCCAAAAAAAATATTTTGTAGTCCGATGACATCATTGTGACACTCCTAAAAGTGTTATATGTTCAATTTGATCTTAGTTCAAGGGTGCATGGTGACCTAAACAAAAAGTATGCACATGAATCATATCAAAACAAGAATAATATATCATGGACGTACATAGGAGGGATGGGTGCTTAAGCGAAATTTAATTTAAAGATATATAATTGGGAGACTAGATATAAAAAAAGGCTTATACTACGTACTAGAGATTGAAAATATTAAGAGAAAATGGAAACTAATAATCCAACCTTTTAGTGGTCTTCTTACAATAGTCCCATTTTTTCGTTATTTATGAATAATCCAACCTTTGCACCTCATCTTCATTCACTGGTCCCTGACCGGTTGATGACCTGTTATTCCAAGTTATTTTCTTATTTTTGCAAACAATTATACCATAAATCTCACCTTTCACAAAGATAATATTTTGCAAAGATAAGAAAATTACTTGGAACAACATGTCATTAACCGGTCAGGGAGCAGTGAATGATGATGAGGTGCAAATGTTGAGTTATTCATGAATAACGAAAATGTGAAACTATTGTAAGAAGACCGCTAAAAGGTTGGATTATTAGTTTTCATTTTCCCAAATATTAATAAGTTTTCAAAGTTTAGTTCATCAAACTCGTAGTGTAAATTTGCATACATGACCATCACAAGTTTGATTTTAAAGAGAAAGTATTATCGTTTTAAAAATCAGCCTAAATAAGAGTAAAAATGTGTGAATTCTCTAATAAAATTGTCATGTTTCCATATTATCAAACTTTAAACATCAAAATGTACTATTTAAAAAAAACATCAAAATATATTTCAAACTAATTCAAATTAGAGGATAAAACATGATAAATGAATTAGACAAACTAATTCGAATTAGGGACACCCCATTCCACTACCATAGAAATAATTTAAGTGCGTCTTTCGGTACAAACTCCAAATGTTACATTTACACAAATTAGATTTTGATGTAACACACTCCCACACACATACAAAGAATATATACAAATGAAACTTATTACAGTCACTCACCCATTCTTATGAAAAATCTAAAGAATTCAAGTGAACATATTTGACTCGGTCCTATATTACTAAATGTGGTTATAAATAAATCTATATGGGAGTGAACTTAATTTCACCCCAATTAGTTTTATTTACACATTTAATAATGTCATATATGTGAGAGATCACATGGACTCAAGACTATAAATCTAATAAATTTCAATCAAGTTGGGAACTGCTACAGTTGACTCCCTTCATAAGTTTGACCAAATTGCCAATTCGTCGGAGCTGCGCCGTTACTGACGGTCGTCCTCCCGTCGCTAGTGGTGACCCGGAAGGAGAGGCTCTGCCCATTGAGATTGGAATGGCTCTGCCAATTCTGGCCCCAATTTCTGGACATTGGCTGCCACCCGGTGCGTGAACCCTTGATTTCTACCTTCTGAACGTCGCCGGCGCCGGCGACATTTGTAACCAGCACCAAGTTGAAGAAGGCGTGCCCATTGATGGTGAACCTTATTCCTCCTGGTCTCCTGCATGCCACTCTGTAAAAAAACCAACATGAGTAAATCTTATTTTCGATTTATCAATCATTTCTTTTACTAAATACTCTATTTTGAGTGTCACGTAATGAATTGTGTAATAATCAAAATAAATAAGCTTTGAATTACTTTCCAATTATATGTACTGCAGTTCAGGTAGATGATTATTTAACTATTTTTCATAAATTTTCTTTATTTTATATGGAGTAATACAATATATTTTAAATATAATTTTTTACATAACTCACCCAATTGGGTAGTTTCAATTAAATTTCACCAATTTCAAGAGATCAACCTAGTTCAGTCGATAAAGTTTCATGTATATAATAAAGTTTGTTATTAGGTTATAAAATTTGACTTTTGTTAAAACATGGAATTCCATCCTAAAACGTTAATTTCACATTTTTGGTATGGAACTTTAACACCTTTGCTCATGATTAGGCAGTTTGTCTGAATTGTGTCGTTCTCCATTTTTTTCCATTAGTATGCCATTGATATTCATCATTATAAGAAATATGATCGATTTAACATTGATACCATATTAAGATACTCCCTCCCTCCCAAATTGTTTTGCAAAGTAATATTTTTTTGTCAACCAATAATAAAAGTCAATGCTCCGTATCGATAACTAATTTGATTTTTAATAATTAAAATTTATATATTCAGAAACTACATTAAAATCTCTTCAAGGATGTAAACTCCAAATTAAAATATAATTAAAAATTGACATCATAATTAAGCGAGTAAAATGAAACTGTTTGACCAAGAAAAGTCAAATTTGCAAATCAATTTGAGACAGAGGTAGTATGCGATTTCATTCCAAAATATTAACCTCAAAAATCTTGATACAGCACTTTATTATTCATAGAATAGTGCACTATTTCAACAATTTTCAACAAGGTCAATAAGAAGTAAGAAGTGGAGATATGTACCTTCTGAAAGATATAGGGACAATTCCGGCTCTGTATTGAGCTATATGAAGAAAGGCTGGCTCGGCTAAATCGAAGTGTTGCAGGGGAGGGTTGCACCACCCACCATTGCTATTAGACAGGCCGGGGTTGGGCGGGCAGAAGTTCGTCGCCGTCACGGTGATGGTCCCGGACAGGCACGACTTTCCGGCGAGTGCGGCGTTGCACTTGAGCTCGTAGCAAGAGCCGCATCTCAGGCCATTGTTGAACAGAGCAGAGCTGAGCGCGGCGGTGTTGGTGCCGTACCCGGAGCTATACAGGTTTCCGTAGCCACAAGCTCCTCCCATCGTGCCGGAGGCGTCGCTGCCGCCGTAGAATGTGGCGTGAGCGCTCTGCCAGCCGCCGCCGTAGTTACCGGAAGCTCCATGGAATAAGCAAAAGTTGAGAGAGAGCAGCAGGATGGGAAATAATGGTGGAATAGCCATTTGACTTTATGAGCAGGATAAATATGATGTTTGAGTGTTTGAGCATAAGCTATATATAGACGGGAGTCAATAGATACCCCGGCAGTATATATGTTCCACTTGAAGAAAGGAAAGAAACAGGTACGGAGTAAAATTTTCACAAATTATTAGCGATTTTATAATCAAACTCCGAAACAGGAAGATTACACAAATTCGTCTCTCCACTAATTTGAAATAAAGTAATCAATCTTTTTTGTCTGCCCGTGTTGATAAATTTTGATTAGAAAGTTATTGGACGTGTTTGGCGTTTAGCGGATATCGGTTTATGTTAACGGATTGTCAATAGTGGACTCAGTTAACGAGTTTGACTAGCGGAATAAATTGGTGGGTTGTTAGAAGATGTACGGTAATTTAACTGTTTGCCTGTTAGGCCATAAAATTAGTAGAAAACGTCATTTTTCAAAACGCCAACCCAAAACTCTCCTATTAGCAGTGTTTTCATTTCAGCGTTTCCGTCCAAAATGCTAGTGTCGAACCGCTATTTACCACACAACTTTTTCACTTGTTAAAAAAACTGAAAGTGTTCTAAAAAAAATGAAAGTGGTCAAACCGTCATTTTTGGCTGAAACGCCGTTCACCTAACACCCTCATCGTCTTACCGACATCAGCATGTAAAAAAGCATATAATTGCCTGATTTCAATGGATCAAGTGACGTATTTACAAAGTCTTTCTGTTGAAGGGACTGATAATAGAATCACTAGTTCGAAGACTCGTTTGCCCCCTTTTTCTATAATTTTTTTTTATGCATACTTCGTTAGTCCAATAAAAATCGATTAAGTTCAATTTGCACGTAGAATAATAAATTAAAAATTGTGTGATTAAAACTTGAGCCGAGAAAAGAAAAACTATTTTAATCGCATATTTATTACTTTAAATCAAAATGACAATATGTTTTTGAACATTTGGTCAAATTTTATAGGAAGAAGGAAGTATATTTTTAGATAAAAAAGTTACATACAAAGTAAAGTTTTTTGCATGTATGAGTTAGGACCTAGTATGACCCTTTAATTATACTTGTGACTATGAGTGTCTATCATGCCGGTAGGAATTCCATTAACCAACCCTCACGTGTTGTCAAAAGAAGTAATGATTTTTTTTTTTTTGACAACAGTTCATTGAATAAGAGTTTCAAATTTTATTGAGTACTCTAATATGATTTTATCACTAATTAATCTTAAAACTTACAAAGTTGATGACTGTAATTACGACGCAGTGATAGTAATATTCTAGGACATGTCACATACTCATCACATTCGTAGTACTATCGTATACGGAGTATGATACTAGTATATTTAAGCAAAATGTGCTTTTTTTAATGATGGCCGTCATTTAATTTGTAAAATATGAATAGTTTTTTTGGGCTGTGTAATTGTGTAAAATATGAAAGTTGTGAGTCGCCATTAAATATCGAGATTTATGAAACTAAAGATCTAGAAATGAGACAATCTTTGGATGGGCGAATGGAATAATATACTCGTACATATATACTCCGTACTAAGAAACCATCTTATGCTAAACTCTACTAGTTGTCTAGTTGATCGAAACCATAATTTAGAAAAGGATAGTTTGGTTGTAAACCACATAGACGGCTCTTGATGAAGGTTAGTATATTCTATTGATATACAGTGCAGGTTAAATTAGATCCAGTGATTTTTATAAAAAAAAGTATCATTTGATACCTTGCATCTTTTTTTTTTAAAGAAACCGACTTAATCAGGATTAATCAAATCAAAAGTCAAACCATCACAAATACAATTTGGGGAAGTGCCCATTCAAATGCCACAACCAGACAAAAAACAAATTACTTTGGTCAATTAATAAGCAACTCCGTTTACAAATTACTTTAGTCAATTCATAAGCAACTCCGTTCGCTGATCGTGTTATTAAAGAAATTGTAATATTAGATAACCTTCTACAATGAGTCAATGAGACAAATATCCTCGGCAACAATGTCCATCCCAAACAGACTGAATCCATTCTGAATCTCCGGAATAGCTTGAAAAGCATCACATTCGACCTCCACAAAATCTCATCTCTAATCTTTTATCCCGCTTAAAGCTTCCCCATACTCAACAATTCGATTTGATACATTGCATCTTAATATTCTCTATTGGCTATCGGAAAGAATCATAGTTCGTAATATAGTGTTCCGGAAATCAAAATGCACAGAAAATCCCTAGTGTCGGGAAGAATATGCAAAAAGTTATATACCAAAAGGTAATTCTAGAGCGAATGGAGCCATTGGAAAACTCATGTACAGAAAAAACATGGCGCAATTTGCATATGGTGTTCTTCCACTTGAAGCGCCAACGGTCAGCCTCATAGACCCCACCAGCACATGCATTTCTCAATCCTTCATTTTCCCATATAGAATGTGTGTCGAAGTGCATGTCTAAATAAACTTTCAATATAATAATCATATAAACAGGGACGGATCATGGAACGAAAATTAAAGTTGTACTAGTCTTATAGTTGATTATACTCTACAGCTTAAACTAATAAAAAAGGTAGACCAAATGGGAAAAAATAAAAAATAAAAAAATTAAAGAAAATCAGCTTACCTAGTGTCAACAAGGTCTAGTGTAGATATGGCCATGAATATCATTTAAATTAATTAGTTATTAGAGTTTTTAACCAAAATAATGTGTTGGAATGTTTTATTAATTCCTTTGTATTATTTTGTATTAAAATGTGTTTACCCTACGTAGCTTAGTTTGCATTAGTGGCCCATGGGCTTGTACAACTACATTGATATATATTGCCTTCGTCAAGGTTTTACATTTTTGGGCCCGACAGGAGGACCAATACTTTCGAGTTGGTTCAGGTTTTAACTTTTAAGAGCTTCGGGTTCAGGTTGGGTTCGGGTCGGATTGGGTTGAACCCCGAAAAAAAATCGAACTGAGATATCTAAAAACAATTAAAATACAATCACAACAAAAATTGCAAATATATAAACTTCTAATAAAAAAATACGTAGTACATTAAAACCAAAACATTATATTTTGAATCTAAAAATCACACGATAGAAAATGTTGTAGAAGAACAATTGGTTCAAAAGTAAAGTAATATTCCGTATAAAATAGTCCATACATATTATATATAAAAAATCGGTATATATGATGTATTAATAGGTCATACGTATTTTATATAAACTATATACGATAGTATTTTTTAGTTTCTTAATTAAATCGGGTTTTTTCGGTCCGGGTCGGACTTAAAATTTTAGAACCCGAATAAGAACCCAAGTTTTCGGGTTCGGGTCGGGTATTTTAACCTGGACCGGCCGGTCATTTTTAAAATAAAACTCGGACCAATAATGTCATATATCGAGTTGGGTCGGTTCAGTTATCAGGTTTTGGGATTTTGGGTCGGTTTTTCCCACCCCTACATAATATTCAATGCTTCAATTCCCGTGTCAAACAATTAGCATGAAACCTTATTTCGGGGTTTCAAATTCACTCCAATTGGGTTTGACCATATGTGCGTTCTTGATTGTTTATACTATGTACGTGTTTTCTAAAAAAAAATGTTTAGGCGTGTTTTGGCTGATGCAATCGTTTGGTATAAATTAATAAACTAATGTGAACTTTCGTAGCGTATAAAGAGGCCGTTTGGCAACACTATTTTTCGGCTTATCAGGCTTACCAGCAAACTTTTTCACCAAACACGTAATTTTTGCTTCCGCGCGCTGAATTATGTAATAAGCAGAAAAAGTAAGGTTGGAGTTGCTTTTCTGGCTGTATTGACTGAAGTTACTGTAGATGACCATTTTAACTATTTTACATATAATTTTTTCTTTATTTTATTAATAACAAATATTTTAAAAATGATTTTTTCTTACATCAGCAGAATCAGCCAATGCAGCCACTTCAGCCAGAACTTCATAAATTTCAGCAGAATCAGCCAAAACAGCCGATTTTCGCACTACCAAACGGGCTCAAAATCATGTAATACTCGATGAATGCTTAAGTTGAGCCTTAATAAAACTATTAATAAAGATGATTTTAGGTTGTAACTATATACAGTGAGACATATTTGATTTATTTAATAACTACTCATATAATTGCATCAAATGTCTGATATATATAATTAATTAAATTAAATTAAATATTGCAGATTATTATTATTATTATTATTATTATTATGACTTAATATTAGATATACTGAATTATTATATGCGTGGTATCCAGTCAAGTACATATGGACTATATAGTGGAATAGTGGTGGCTAGTACAAATGGCCGAACAAGGAATTGAAATACACGGGTGTCACACTAGTGTGAGGCCACAGATTGCAAGCGTTCAATGTACTTTTTTTTTTTTGAAAACAGCGTTCAATGTACTTGAACATTTAAGGGCGTCAAACCATTTTTTGGCATAGTACTAATGAATCAAAATGATCGAGACTAGGCGTACATACATCATATCAGATTTGTGCACTTTTTTTGGGTGACTCGCTGAATTGCATTGCCTCGTCATCTTATGTACTATGTAATGCTAACTTTCAATTAACAAACTAATCAATATAGTGTTAGAGCAATTAGGTTTTGACTTTCTGTGTGAGATGAGATGTTGGACTGCAAGCATACCCGCACGGGTAGCTCAGTTGGTTGAGTGGTGGGAAATTTAGATCAATGGATCAAGGTTCGAATCCCGCAGCGATTGTGTGGAGGTTACAAAACATCTGAAATGGGTTGGACCTCTGGCGCACACGGGTATATGGGTCTACTGCTACTTCGCTGACTGAGTCATCGTGATTTACAACCTCCCATATGCTCTGTCGGATCGGGTGTGGGGGGCCCTTGGGGTTAGGGAATCAACCTTTTGGCCTGATCAATGTTGGACTGCAAGCTGAGGGAGGGTATGTACCTAGTGGAAAAATTACAATTATATTTATGAGAAAATATTTAACTGTATTGAGGGGTATGTTTCAGAATTTGCCTCACATTAATTAAATGTAAAATTAACAAATACTACCTCCGTCTCATATCAAGAGGAGGAGGTGTGATTTTAAAAAAGTGAGTTTATGTAGTTGATATTGAATTGATAAAATGAGAATAAAGTAAAAACGATATGAAACCACACAAATGTTATGGAATTTAATTATTACTATATGAGAGAATCTTAATGGAAGAGATCGACTAAAAAAGAAAGATAAGACTATATTAACAGGGTTAGCATATAGCTAGGACCTAACTACTCGTTGATCTTACTCTCATAGCTTAACTTTCTCCAATCATTCTCTTTATCTATGTCAGTTGTGTTCGTTTTAAACTTTCAGTTTCATGTAAAATTGAAAATTGTTTCTCTATAAATACAACAATGTATGCATTATTTTTGAACTTTGACATTTTTTATTTTTATGTGTGTGACTGTGTAAGTTGTGTTTATATCTCACATGTCATATATGTATCTGATCTTACACATTGTTGCATTGAGAATGGTCTTATGGACATTACTCATTTAACTTTTATACTTCGTATAAGTAACTGTCTCAATGCAAATGTCACCATTCGTTATCATTTTGCTATTTAAGTGATTGAGATTTACTTCTTTCAAAGGTTTAATGTATGTATGTGGATATTGAATACCTAAGATTATTTCTGTGTCAACTCAAAAATTGCCTTATGGACGAGTCTAGTAGAATTTGCAGTAGTGAAAACTTTGATTTACCAAACATTGTAAATGGGTCACGAGTGCATATGTCTACGTAAAGCTTTTACAAAGTTTGTGATTCTCAATTCGAACAAGTGCGGAGCTTTTGAATATACTCCCTATCATTTAAGAAATGTTTTCTTTTGAACCGGTTCCAGTCCCACATGAGACTAGATCAAATCAAATCAGACTTAGGCCATGTTCGGCAGCTATATTCAGCCCTTAAAGAGCTGAAATTTCTTGAATTCAGCCATTAATAATAGATGTAGCCCTGTTTGGAGCATAGGCTGAACCAAGCTGAATTGAAAAATAATGATCTGAATAGTAAAATTATCCACCTAAGCCTCTCTATTCAGCCGATCGCTTGATATCCCTAGATGCCTAAACTATTCTCGCAGCAATCACATGTTCATCGTTAATAACATTATTCAAATTTTAGCAATAACCATCGTTTCTGCAAATTTTAGCAATCACCTTATTCTTCCGATTTCTGCAAATAACTTTAAGGCATGGAATTTTACAATTTTACTTTATTCAAATTTCTTCTTGTCCTGGTTGTTGGTTGTTCGTTCCTGCCGTTGAATACTTGAATGTATGGGAGACCTTTGATGTGTGCCTGCAATACTATATACTCCGTATATTTGTAGCTCGTCAAGCAGGAAGAAGAAATTGTGTGTAACGATTACTGCTTTCACCCTTGCTTAAAGACCCTTTTCTTGTTTGAAAAACTGTCAAAATGAAAATTGCCCACAAATTTTCCAATCTATGAATGTAATTCAACTATTACTCTCCAACTACGTATCTAATTTAGATGACAAACACATAAATTCATACATAAATTCAATAATTTACGTATCATTTATAAATTCACACACATACGGAGTATAGAATTATATGTACTAAAATTTTAAAAGGATGAAAGTATAATAAATCATTATAATAAATAGTTTATTATATTAATACAGTTTAAAAAAGGTCTTTAATGTAATTTCGTATTATTTTAGCACTTTTTCAGCTCTTTTTGCCAAACGGATCTACTTCATTCAGCTAATGATTCAGACTCAGCACTTCAAATTTCAGTTCCAGACAATAGTCTACGTTCAGACAATAGTCCCTAATTCAGACATTAGACTCTAGCTTCAGGTCGTTAATCAGATTAGATCAGACTTAAATATACCAGACTAGACTAGAGTACTTAGATAACTACAAAGTACACAGAGACTAGACATTTATCAGATCAGACCAAACCAATTCAAATCAAGTCAGATTTAAACAGATCAGACTAGACTAGATCAGACCAGACTACAAATTATAGTGAAAAAGAAAACACCTCAAGAACAAGAGTCTTAGGGAGGAAACCGCTTTCCAGTCTTCAGGTTGGGCGTTATAGGTTAGTTTTTGTTGTTACTTTTGTTTCATCGTTCCATTTTCGTTCTTTTGATGTACTTTTTGTTGTTTTCCTTAATACAATTTCTTTCTTCCGATCTTAAAACATGTATGTTAATTCTTGCAAAAAAAAAAAAAAAACATGTATGTTAATCATAATTTGGCGTGAAATATAATTTTACACACTTCTATTATATACTCGTAATATATTACAATCCAACAACACAATCATCAACGTAACCTACTATCCTCAATTTCTTTAGTTGCAATACACATTATTTTACACTATTTATATACTCTACTTTAAACACATTTTATTTATTAATGTATTAAAATAAATTTTTAAAAAATATATTGTTGAATTCCTCTTATTACAAATTTCATAATCTGATTTTTATTTTTCTTTTTAATAATTGAGAATTAAATTTAATGACAGTCAAAATTGTGTGTTGACACTTGACAAACGTGAAAATTGAAATGTTCGAACTAAAAAAGAATGAAAAAGTATATATTTCCACATGTAATTCTAATTTGAAGATTTTTGACAGGAATCCAACTTTTGGTAGTAACCGTATATAAGTATAATTTTGTGTATCAGTTCTACTCTTCTTATATAATGAGCATAAGGAAATGTTTATTTTAAACGATTTTGAGCTTTTTATTTTTAAGAAGCTAACATAACTGTATTCAAATAAGCGATTCTGTTTAAAATTACTGTGTTTTAAATTAAAATGAGTCGATGCTGAAAGCATGGATAAAAGTGCTTAAAGTTGTTTTTCACATTTTTAAAACACATTTTTTAGTAATCACTACGAACTCATTTGATAACCCCTGATTTCGAATTATCAAACTTATCACTCAATTTTGTTATCAAATACTTAATTTTGAATTCACACGTTGAATTGTGTAACAGTCAAAATAAATAAAGGCAAAGTTACTTTTTCGGCTAAATTGAATTTACTGTAGAAGACAATTTTAGTAATTTTCATGTACTTTTTTTATTTTATTTGTTGGGACAATGGGCCGGTCCAATAGTATCTGCCCGTTACACTCGAGATTTGGCCTGTCCAAGCTCAGAACACAGTCCGACTAGCGGATATTGGTCAGGGATTATTTAATTACTTATCGGGCTAGCTGCCCATCAGCGTTAGTATTAGTTGATAAATCGGGTCAAACCCATGTAACACTTAATTGGTGGACATGTTATATACGCCTATAAATAGGCCACTAACCCCTTGGATTTACCTATGTTATTTTCACTATACTAAAATGCTGCTAGTTTCTCTACCCTAGATATTTTCTACCAACATTATTGATAGACTATTTTTTAATCTTTTTTTATTAAATTGTTCAGTAAATTCAACCGATAATTGAACTACATCAATCATAACTTAATGAATTTTGAGAAAAGGGGCAAATAAGCCCTCGAACTATTTGCAATTCTGCAATCAGGCTCCTGAACTTGAAGAATTGCAGATATATCCCTCAACTCATCAAAAATGATGCAATCAGGTCCTTTTTACCTGATGGTGCCGGTAATATTTCATCTTCTTACCCCTCCACCAATAGGTAAAAAATGATCTGATTGCATCATTTTCAATGAGTTGAGGGGTGTGTCTGCAATTCTTCAAGTTCAGGAGCCTGATTGCAGAATTGTAAATAGTTGGAGGCCTTATTTGCCTCTTTTCTCATGAATTTTAGTAGAATCAACCGTTTCACTCTTACCAAAATACTCACATGCAAATGTTAGTGTTGATCAATTTTTTTGATCAATTTTTTACTCCTCAAATTAGAAGCAAATGCAAAACTCTACCAATTTAGACGAACACCGTCAATTATCTGGTAATTGAAGGGTGATTGTTTGTTAATTAGTAGCATATAATTGGCTACATTATAATTATATTATAAATAATATATCATAAATACAAACCAATATCGATCATACTGATTAAGGTCGGGCCTACCGTCCATGTTAAACGAACATGCACGATAGTTACGGATTTAGGTGTAATCATGTGTTATAATTATGCAAATGGACTTGTTAGGTCAGGGCACATGATCCATCTATTGCTTCTTATCTTCTCTCTGTTGTTCGCCACATGACTTAAGATCTCATCATCAATAATTATGTCCATTAATTAGAATATAATGCTTTGAAATCAGATATCTCGTAGGCTAGCTATTACATGTCAAAATATGCCATATATCTTCATGAATTATTATTAGTATTCTTAATACGTTTGGCACTTTGGCTTGTATATTTAATTTGTCCCACCAAGTCGAGTCTATTAGACTGTCTCGATGTCTCCATTGTGATAGTATATAGATATATAATTATTAAACTTAATAACAATAATACTTGCATTTGGACTGATAAATTATAACATAGTATAGATATTAGGATGTTTAACTCAGATTAATTTTTTAGATGTGGTTTAATTTAGAACTTGTTTGGTAACATTGAAATTGAAATTGACTGAATAAGTTGATTTTGCTGGAATTTATGAAATTTTGGTTGAAGTAGCTGAATTGACTGATTACGCTGAAATATGAAAAAATAAAATATATTTTATTAATAAAATAAAGAAAAAGTTATATGAAAAATATTTAAAATCGTACTTCAGACAGAAAAAGTAATCACAACTTTATTACGTAGTATTATGTAACTCTGTGCGTGCAAAAGTTATGCGTTCGTTGTAAAAATTTATCAAATAGGCTCTTAGTCTGAATTGGATTGAATTCACGTAGACTGATTTATTTAAATTTGACCTTATTGAAAAAGTTATGCGTTCGGTATATATTCTCTGTCGTTTACTTTTTCTACTCCCATATGTTGATCAAGTTTAATTTGCTTTGATGAATTTAATGATAAGAGTTATAATAATATTATAATTGAAAACATAATTTTTATTATGTGTATATATGATAAGTTATCACCTTTTTTTTCACTTTTTCCTTTGGGTTGCACTCCAATAATTTCATTGGCATTTTCCTCTACAAAAGAATAAAACTCAAAATTAAACTTTGTCGAGTTTAGTAGATTTGGTTACCAAAGAATAAACTCAAAATTAAACTTTGTCGTAGATTTGGTTTGGAATTTTGGACTTCTGGCATATGTTTGATAGTTAGTATTTCAGTCATTTTAGGCTTTAAATTGCTCGTTTCAATTCGTGTCTAGCGAATCAGGTTGCCTTGTATGAGGTGGTTGATTCTATGTGTATTCTTCAGGACTCACAATCTGATCCGTCATAAGTGTCTGGATGTTATCTTATACGTAGTATTTTTTCTCAATTTTATTATAAAAGCCGATCCTTTTTATTCAAAAAAAACCTTCGTCCATATTTTCTTAAAATACTAATGATTGCATTCTGCACATAATTAACTTGGGTAGTAATAAAAATAAGGTAGGTGGTATTTTTATTTAAATTTACTAAATGCATTCATGCATATGGCAATTTTAGTTTTTCTGTGTAATTAATTATTCTTTAGTTTGATATTAAAAGATACATTTAATATAATAATTTCATAATCTGATAGATTAATTAAGGGAGTATTTGCAAATGCTTTTGCTTTAAAAAACCATTTTTTTAAGTGATTTTGGAAAAAGAGATTAATAATAAAAGTTGATAGTCTTTGAGAAAAAAAATTGATTTTAAAAAGTAAAAATTGATAGTATTTGGTAAAATATTTGCTTTTTATGTAATAGATAAAGTAAAAACAGATTCTAACTTTTAGATTTTAAGTGTTTAATTTAAGTAAAAATTGTCACTTGAAAATACTTTTATTTATCTTTTTTAAACCAAAAGCTGAAAATGATTTTTTTTTTTGCAAATATACCCTAACTCATAACCAATTCGGTCTAGCAATTTATTCAATTATTATTTTGTTATCAAATAATTTCTTTAAATAAAAGGGAGGAAGTATTTTTGTTTTTAAATAAAATATCTTATCTCCTTCAACAGATCCATCCCTCTATTTAACCTGTGGTACCGCCGCCAAGTATCCATCGTTAGTTTATTGTTTTGTTGCTGCAACAGATCATGTATGATTTCATCATTTCATGTGCCAAACTCCTGCGGCCCGCTTTCAGATTATAAATTATAAATAAACTTATAATATAAAATGCTTTATTTGATTGTGATTTTCGACCGTCCACGGTCACGGTCGAGTTCGTTTGGTAAAAGGTTCCAAATCTGCTTTAGAAAAATAATTGTTTAATTATACGGCCAGGGCTAGTCCTTATAGATCTGAAATACGTAGTAATATTTCTTAACTGTTTTAATTAATTTGAAGAAGAAATTAGGATTTGGATCACATATAAACTTTGACAAGAAAAAATTATGATTAGTTTTTGAATGTTTTTAATTTAGTGCCAAACCATCAAAAGATAGGGTAAGAATTGAGATCACCTTGCCTATTTATTAAATAAAGTAGAATACAAACATAGAGCCGGATGATATAAGAGCATCTCTAATGATTGCTTCTAGGAACTCGCTTGCAATTTTGAAGCTATTAGCCTATCGTTGGAGCATTGTTTTTCCTTTTGCTTGAGAAAACGAATTAGCCTAAATGAACTACTAGCTTGAGCAAAGAAAATTATTATATATAGTATTATAAATATTATAAATAATAAATGAAGAGAAAAAAGTTATAACAAACCATTGAAGTATACTTATATATATATATATATATATTTAAGTCCAAACATTATGATTTTTAAAAAATTATGCATTGATACATTATTTTTAACTTAATCTTATAACCATTATTAGATTTTGAACAAGTGCCTTTCAACATACAACTTATATCTAATACATACTCCGTATATATTTTCCTAATCTAACACATTTATTATTTATTATTGTGTATATATGTATATAATTTTATTTTTTTATAAACGTTGACCGGGTTGGGATCGTTGACCGGGCTGACCTTTCTGGGCCCGAGTTGACCCTTGACCCGGTCTCTTGCCCGGGTCGTCTTCCAATCCGGTTTTGCAACATAGCCCACAATGACACCGGTTATTCATAGTGAGCTAATAAAGTGATATACTAGTAATAATTAATAATACTCCCCCATATCACTTTAGTTGTCACACTTTTTCTTTTTTGGGTGTATCAAATTAATTGTTTCATTCCCTTTTTAGAAAGAAATTCACTCAAAAAGCAGTTATAGAATCAATGGAGTAGCGAAAACCTCTTATTCTCTACAAAGTCTATCACATTATCATAAACTCTGTGAAAAGCAAATGAAACAACTAAAATGAAGATCTTTTATATTATAATCATATAATGATATAAATACTACTTTTTCAAATACTCCCTATGATTTATTCCATTAATAATAATACTATGGAACATTGTTCTAAAACTCGTTAGGCGCTAGTCGGGCGGTTGAGGGGCGCCTATGCGACCGACTAGGCCGATTTTTTGACTGACTAGGCCGACTAGGCCTCTACAGTTAGGGCCGACTAGGCCGCCTAGACCGATTAGTCGGTCCGCCTAGACGATTTTTAGAACAATGCTATGGAGTATACTCTAAGGTTTGAACTTTGAATTCCTTAGAAATGCTTATAATTAGCTAAAGCGTGAAAATGTGAAATACCAACAGAATGGACAAGGCGCTTAGTATGCACGTGTGCAGGGGCCACCGTATTGGTTTGCATTGGAGTACTAAACTGGCATTGACGTAAAACATATGGGTTGGTTCTATTAGAAAATTTGCATGAAATGGGATAAATTGACCATTTTAACGCAAACTTTCAAGTAGGAATATCTAGCAATTTTGATTGGTGCAAGTGGAGCCGATTCACATACTCCATCTTTTTCACGTACTTGAAACTTTATAATAAAATAAAAATTATAAAAATGAAATTTATTTATTCAGTTTCTGCAAAATAAAGGGAAATAATAGTACGAGAACTAATCGATTAAAAGATTTTAAAAGAAAAGGCTGTAAAATATACTCCGTATAAAACATTTAAAAAAGGAAAAATGGCATTGTACATCGTTGATCAGCATCCGCGAATCGCGATTCGACATTTGTCTCTACTCGAAGGATTGTATGTCGATCAAATGCAATGTCATTTGTATTTTTTGTGCTCGTTAGGGCCTAGGGGTTACTTTTTGGGATTAGGTCATAGATATTACTAACTATAAGGATTTGGACAAAACTAAGTCTTGTTCTAGCAAATGCCAAAAATGAGACTAAACGGCTAATCACATAGCCGTTTCCTAGGATTAAATTATTAAAATGCCCCTGCTATACTAATGAATACTCCGTACGTTGTAAATCACATAGGGGGTGTTTGGTTAACGGCCTATCAGCCATATTTTGGTTGATTTGACCAGTATTTGGCTTTTTGACCAGATAAACAACTAATTGAAGTGTTTGGTTAGTTGGCTTTTTCACTTGGCTTGTTATCCAAAACAGCCAAAATCCAAAAGGCTGATAAATAGTAAATACAGCGTTTAGCTACCGGCTGTTTGAATATTACGCCTATATTCCTATTCTGTCCAAGCCGTGTTCTCTTCTTCGTGCGTTACATTCTCCTTTTCCACTTAAAATAAAAAAGCAGAGCGTTGAATGCTGGGTGATTACACACGAAGGTTGTCCCCTGAACTTAAGTCAGACTTGAGAATATAAAGACAAAAGCATAAATAAATGATTATATATGTAATTTCCTCTAGCTAATGCATATAAATCATCATAATAAAATTTGGAGTGGAAACACTCCACAATTCTTGGTGCAACGCGCCATAACAAATTGAACAAAAGATGTTAAAATAACTATTACTTGGTTTCATTAATTTTAATTTCTTAGATCATAAAATAATTTTTAAGTAGTTGTACTAATAATATTAACAAAAAATAATTGATGTCCTTAAAAGTAATTTGAGGAGTTATCTGCTGACTGTAAACAGCTGTTTAACCAAACACTATTTTATAAACAGCTAACACTATCAGCTAATCAAACAGTCACTAGAATCCGATATCACCAATCAGCCAACAGGACCAGCCAACCGCCAACAGCCAACATCCAATTGCCAAACACCCCCATAGCCATTTCCAAAGTTTGCTGCAATCATATCCAAGATTAAAAAAATCAATTGATTTTTATATATCTTCTTAATTACGATTATCCGGTAATGCTTACTTTTAGTTGACTACTTACAGTTACACATTCAATTACTTACAATTACTCGTTCAACCAGTTACAATTATCCAACGCCAGTTACAATTATCCCGGTAAGTTAAAGTTACTTGACCGATCAATTACAATTATCAGATCCAACCACTTACATGACCAGTTACAGTTACCTGACCAGTTACAGTTATTCAACCCGATCAATTACAATCACACGACCCCATCAGTTACAGTTACCCTACCCGACCAGTTACAGTTACCCGACCCGACTAGTTACAACTATCTGACCCGACCAATTACAAGTACTTGACCCGACCAGTTACAGTTACCCGACTCATTCAGTTGCAGTTACACGAACTGCATTTACAGTTATTCGCCCCCGTCCCCAGTTACAATTACCCGATCAGTCCAGTTACAGTTACCCGACCCGTCTACTTACAGTTACCCGATCCTTCTAATTACAGTTACCCGACCCGATAGTGACCAACAAACCTACAGTGACAAACCTACAGTGACAAACCTATAGTGACCAATGTTCTAAAAGGCGCTAGGCGCTAGTCGGGCGCCAGCCCAGCGCCTAGCGCCTAGTAGGCCTGGGATCGGTTCGGTTCTTGTTAAAATTCGATGGAACCGTATAAAAATCGTAGGCGTTAAATTCGGTTCGGTTCTAGTTAAAAATGTAGTTGTTAAATTCGGTTCGGTTCTAGTTAAATTTGGTTCGGTTCGGTTCTTTTTTCGGTTCCTAACAAAAATTTACTATCATCCTGAAATGAACACACTTCAGTTACATAAAAAAATTCAAATATTAAATCACGAAATTAATACCATTACATTATAAATGCATGATATCTCAATGTTCAAAAATCCAAAGACATATCCAAGTACAACATTAAATTTAAACATAACATAAATCTCGATTTAAAATAGGCATCAACTGTCAAGCAAAAAGGTTCAATAGCCCTAGAGTACACATCCAATAGCAGGTAGTTCAACCCCAAAATAATATTCTTCTTCTAGTAATGCATAATAAGTAAAAACTACGTAGTAATAAACAACGTAATCAACAGAATGTTAATTCTTTTTTGTAGTGACTCCAATAACAAATTCAATTACAAACAAAATATATATATATAAATGGACTAAAGTATTATAATGATAACTACTCAGATTGGCGTGGTCTACAATATATAAGGTATATTATGTAAGAATAATATTTTTGACAAGAACTTTTTGCCCGAAAGGCCGTCTGACCGCCTTCATTTGAGGTACTTCCATGAAGATTTTTTTGATAAAGTTTTGTGAGCATGTTCTACATGAAATGTAGATTACATATACCAAATTGCAGCTCAAACTTCAATCGGGAAGTGAGTTAAATAAAATATTGAAAAAATTGCGTTTTTTCATATATTTTGGCGTAATGTTTTTCAATAATTTATTTAACTAACTTCCCGATTGCATTTTAAGCTCAAATTTTGTGGATATAATCTTTATTTAATAGAAAACAACCTCACAAAATTTCATCGAAAAATTTCACCCGGAAACACCTCAAATGAAGACTACTCATGCATGCAGTGTATGAGAAGTTCGGTTCCTGGCCAGGAACCGGAACCGAACTGGAACCGAACCGGAACCGAACCGATGAAAGACTATAGGAACCGAACCGAAAAAAAAGTGAAGTCCAAAATTATAGGAACCGAACCGAACCGGAAATTTCGGTTCGGTTCGGATCGGTTTTCCTGGTTTTCGGTTCCAAGTCCCAGCCCTAGCGCCTAGGCGGCTAGGCGGGCGCCTAGTCGGGGACTAATCGGAAACATAGAAATTGCATTTTTATCTATATTTTTGCATAAATATGACAAGTAATGTTGTATTTTTGTGTGTATAAAATACATATATGCATATACATTAACAAACATGAATAATATAAGTATCACATTTAATCATACGTAGTATATGACAACTAATCACACAACTTCATTATGTTATAAATATAAAAATGATAAAATTTAGGCATATATACAAACTATAGAAAAAGTTAAAGTACGTATATCGCTTAAAAAATTAAAATTAAAAAGTGAAATAATGTTCGGCGAATCTAGACGGCCTAGGCGGCTGATTAGGCGCTCTAGGCGGGCAACTAGGTGCCATAGGCGGCCGATTAATTCACCTAGACGGAAAATCAATTAGTCGGAGCGCCTAGACAAAAATCGGGGCGCCCGACCACCGCCTAGCGCCTAGGCGGGGACTAGTCGGGCGCCTAGAACGATTTTTAGAACAGAGATAGTGACTAATTGTTCAACTTCAACATGCAGCTTCCGTGACAACAGCTCAGTGACCAAATGGGATACAATTACAGTTACAAGCATTCATCACACAAATTTTTAATCCCCAACCCCATTGTCTACCCGCCGCCGCCACGGCTAATCTCCTAAGTCACTCTGGTTAGTTGCTGCGGCCGCACCGGCTAGTCACTGCCGCTGATAGTGACTTCAGTGACCACCAAGCACATCCATTCTCCGCTCAGTGACACAGACCGGTCCAGTGACTTCCACCCCCACTTCTGGTGAATGCTGCTTCCGAGTAACCCAGTGGCCGCCGCCGACAACCAACCAACCCCGATTAAATCTCGTCCCCTCCCTAACCCCAGCCCCCTCCCCAGCCTGCATCAACCTCCCTTTGTCTTGTCCCATCTTCCGTCCTAACTCCTAACTCCCCGTCCTCAGGCCCTTCCCATATTCCCAAGCCCCTGTCTCCCCCACTCAGATCTGAAACTTAGTTGACGCAGTTGAAGAAGTTTACTGTCGCCGCCGCCATCGAAGTATACTATCGCCATCGTCGAACCAGATCCGGAGATCACCGAAGAGGTCTCTCTCTGCCGCCGCCGAATACAGAGGCCTGTCGTCGAAGACGAAGGTTGGAGAAGGGTAGCGATTGCAGGCGAGAGGTTGGATATGGGGGGGAGATTCTGTACAGGTGGGTGCAACGTTCGAATCACGTTCTAGGAAAGTGATTCGAAGAACGAGCAGTAATCTATGTAGGAAATCCTTAGAGAGAAACGGATTTCGAACTAAACTGATTGATCAACATAAGAGACATGAAGGAAAAGGAAGAAATTTGTATTAGTTCATGCATACGTACATATGAGCTAGAAACAGGCTAATATACCCCTGGATCGCTAAGGTAGCTAACCGAAGCTACTAGACACTAGTAACATAACACCAGCCCACTTCCAAACAGCCTAGCCCATGCAGCCCACCAACACACACCAAACAGCCCAATAAAAGGAAAATACAATGTATTCATAACAATCCACCCCCCTACAAATACAGCTTGTCCTCAAGCTGTCATGTTCCTTTCCACAAACCCCGGAAACCTCTTTGTTAGCTCATCATATTTCTCCCACGTGGCGTCTTCCTTGTTACCATTAGCCCATTGCACAAGCCAATAGACTGCAGCCTTGTTTCCCACTCTAGCTAGTTTCCTGTCCAGCACTACCATAGGTTCCATAAGAAGATTTCCCGTGTCATCCAAATTAGGTAATGAGAATGTGGAGGGAGGGTCTCCATGGCATTTCTTCAACTGTGAGATGGGGAACACCGGGTGTATTTTGGATTGCTCAGGCAGCTTAAGCTTGTATGCAACCTGCCCAACCTTATTAGTAACTTCGAAAGGTCCATAAAACCTGGGAGATAGCTTTTGATTGCTTCTGTGAGCCAATGAGTGTTGCCTGTAAGGCTGCAACTTAACATACACCCATTCTCCTTCTTTAAACTCCCGGTCCACTCTATGTTTGTCAGCCTGGCTTTTCATACGGTCTTGTGCACGTTTCAAATGAAACTTCAGCATTTGAATGCACTCCTCTCTAGCTCTAAGGCTGCGATCCACAGCTTCTACCAAACTGTCTCCCTGTACATAAGGAAGGTGTACAGCTGGTGTTTGGCCATAAACTACTTCATAAGGAGTAACCCCAGTAGCAGAATGGTGATTAGTGTTATACCACCATTCTGCCAAGGGAACCCATTTAGCCCACTCCTTGGGATGTTCCCCGGTCATACATCTCAAGAAGGTTTCCAAACATTTATTAACCACCTCCGTTTGTCCATCCGTTTGGGGATGGTATGCAGTAGAGAGTCTGAGCTCAACCTGCTGCAGCTTGAAGAGTTCTTGCCAAAATTTGCTAAGGAAAATCTTGTCTCGGTCACTAACAATGGACTTGGGTAGTCCATGCAACTTGAAGACATGGTCAAAATATTCCCTGGCTACTGTACTAGCTTGATAGGGGTGTGTAAGCAACAGAAAATGGGCATACTTGCTCAAACGGTCTACCACCACCAATATTGTGTCTTTCCCCATGGATCTTGGTAGCCCTTCAATAAAGTCCATAGATATGTCTACCCAAATAGCTTCAGGAATGGGCAAAGGTTGGAGTAACCCTGCAGGAGACTCTAGTAGTGGTTTATTCCTCTGACAGATATCACACCTTCTTATAAAGTTTCTAATGTCCCTCTTCATTTTTTTCCAGTAGAAGAGTTGTTGTATTCTCTTATAAGTAGCCTGAATGCCAGAATGCCCTCCCATAGCAGTGCAATGGAAATGATATAGGATGTCCTGTCTCAAAGTTTCCTCCTCTCCCACCAGCAATTTGCCTTTGTACAACAGCCTCTCATTTTGGTAAGAATACTTCCCATCATTCAAATTCCCAGACTTCAACTCTTGGATAAGTTCAGGAATTTTGCCCTTTTGCCAACTAGCTTGTACCCTTTCCATCCAATCTGACTTAACCTCAGTCATAAGCAAGCTCAAAAGCTCTCCACAACCCACTCTAGATAATGCATCAGCTGCCCCGTTTTCTTTTCCCTTTCTGTACATTATCTCATAATCAAACCCCAAAAGTTTGGTTAAACACTTGCTTTGGAAGGGAGTAGTGATCTTCTGTTCAATCAAATATTTGAGGCTGAAATGGTCTGTTTTGATGATAAAGTGATGACCCAAGAGATAAGACCTCCATTTTTCAACAGCTAGGACAACTGCTAAGAGTTCCTTTTCATCAGTAGACAGTCCTTTACTTTTTTCAGACAATGCCTTACTCAAATAGGCTATGGGATGTTGATTCTGTGACAATACTGCTCCAATTCCATAATCTGAGGCGTCCGTCTCCACCTCAAAAGGAATGTCAAAGTTGGGCAGTGCTAACACCGGAGCTTTACTCATAGCCTCCTTTAAATTTTGAAAGGCAGTCTCAGATTCCTCATTCCAGCAAAAAGCATTCTTCTTTAACAGATTCGTCAGAGGTTTGCTAATCAATCCATAGCCTTTAATAAATTTTCTATAATAACCGGTTAGCCCCAAGAATCCCCTCAATCCTTTGATATTCTTTGGCACCGGCCAGTTCACCATAGCTTCTACCTTGTGAGGATCCGTAGCTACTTCTTGTCGGGATATAACATGCCCTAAATAATCCACTTGTTTGACTCCAAATGAACACTTACTTCGTTTGGCAAACAGGACATGTTTTCTTAGCATCTCAAGAGCGCTCCTGAGGTGAACTAAGTGCTCTTCCCAGCCCGGGCTATAAACCAAAATGTCGTCAAAGAACACTAGGATAAACTTCCTCAAATATGGTTTAAATATGTGGTTCATTAGGCTTTGGAAGGTAGAGGGGGCATTAGTAAGCCCAAAAGACATCACCAAAAATTCAAAATGTCCTACGTGTGTTCGAAAAGCAGTCTTTTCAATATCTTCCTCCTTCATTCTGATTTGCCAGTAACCGGACCTCAAATCAATTTTTGAAAAAATGCAGGCTCCATGAAGTTCATCCAATAGCTCATCTATAACTGGGATAGGAAATTTATCCTTGATGGTTTGCTTGTTTAACTCCCTATAGTCAACACAAAATCTCCAACTACCGTCTTTTTTCTTGATCATCACCACTGGAGCCGAAAATGAACTCTGACTAGGTCTGATAATTCCAGTCTCTAGCATTTCTTGGGTGATGTCTTCAATGGCATCCTTCTGTATCATAGGATATCTATAAGGTCTGACATTAATAGGTAGAGTACCCGGTTTCAGATGTATTTGGTGATCATGCTCCCTATGCGGTGGCAACAGTTTAGGCTCCTCAAAAACTTCAGCATAATCCTCTAAAAGCTGCTCCAGTTCTGCTGGCGGTGCCCCTTTAAGCTTTTCTTCTCTAACCCCTTTCACTTCTTCATTGTTAACAGGCTGCACTTGAATCACTAGGAGTTGTCCCCCATTATGTGCTTGTACTTTCTGCACCCCTTTACATCCCTGATCACCTGTCATCCAGTACAAACTTCCCTTTTTACTTCCTCTCAAAACCATCCTTCGCCCTTTATACTTGAACTCCATGATTAAATCTTGAAAATTCCAAATGATTTGGCCCAGAGAAGCCAACCATTGTATTCCCAATACCATTTCACATCCTCCCAAAGGAACTAGCATGGTGTCGGCTGTAAACTCTTGCCCATGTAGAAACCATTTGAATCCTTGACATGTGTGGTTGGTGTAAATCTTTGCGCCATTTGCCACAGATACTTCCATTGGATAACAGTTGGAGATCCTGCACCCCAAGTTTTTTGCTGTCTGCAAATCCAAAAAATTGTGTGTACTTCCGGAATCTATAAGTATGTGTAGATCCCTGTTCTTCACCCTTCCAGTTACCCTCATAGTCTGGAAGTTTTGATGTCCTGCAATAGCATTCAAAGATATCAATGGCTGCTCCAAGTTTACTTCCTCATCCTCCCAGTTAGGTATCTCCTGATTTCCTAACCCTGATAGGTTATTCACTGCCTCCTCTGGATCCCTTTCCTCTTCCTCTGTAATAGGAAGAATCTGGATTCTATACATCTGAGCCTTACATTTATGGCCTGGCGCATAAGTTTCATCACAATGGAAGCATAAATTCCTTCTTCTCCTTTCTTCAATATCAAGAGGAGATAAAAGTTTCTTTTGAACTCCTCCTAGACCCCTCCCCTGATTCGGAGTCTGTAGAGGCTTGGATAGTAATCCCGGAAGTTTGGCTTGATTGCTAGGTTGAGACTTGTATTGGTAACCTGAGTGATTCTCTCCATACTTGAGGTTGCTCTTGTCAGAATATCCTCCTCCCATCTTCTTCCACGCCTCTAGATTATTGTTTTGCAATCTAGCATGTTCCACAGCCTGCTGTAAGTTCCGAGGTTTGAATGCCTTTACGGTGTGTTTAATAGCAGGATTCAGCCCTCCTATAAAACTGTCCAGGAAGAAATCATCAGGCAATCTTTCACTTCGTTGCAGCATTAAGCTTCTCAAGTATTCAAACTTATCCAAATACTCATCTAGAGAATTGAATTGTTGGAGCTTATTGAAATCTTCCACCACTGACCCTCCTAGTTCATCGTTGAATCTGGCACACACATCAATAACAAATTGCTCCCAGCCTACACTCTTATTCAATGAAATATAGCTAGTGAACCAAGTCTCAGCCCTACCTGTAAGGTACAACGAAGCTAGGTCCACTTTCTGTCCAGATTCTACCTTACAGAGCTCAAAATATCGAGCACACTTCTGTATCCATTGTCTAGGGCATGTACCGTTGAATAACGGAAACTCAATTTTAGGAGCAAAGCCAAAATTTCTCGCATGATTACCTGAGGTTTGATGCGGAATAGAATGATCAAACTGAGAAGGTGAGTGATGCGAAAGTACCGAATTAATCCCCTCCTCTTCGTTCCTTTTTTGAAGCATCAACAACAGAGCATCCAGCTTCGATTGTGTCTCATTGAACTTGATATCATTTCTGCGATTTTGTTCCTCAATTTGTCGTTCAATTCCAGCTACCTTTTCCTCCATTATAGCAGACAGTTTCGCCACAGTGATTCGCTTCGCCAGACTCGAATATCCACGTACTTTTCAATGGCGGCAGGGAAGTCCAAAATCGTGCTCTGATACCAAATGCAACGTTCTAGGAAAGTGATTCGAAGACGAGCAGTAATCTATGTAGGAAATCCTTAGAGAGAAACGGATTTCGAACTAAACTGATTGATCAACATAAGAGACATGAAGGAAAAGGAAGAAATTTGTATTAGTTCATGCATACGTACATATGAGCTAGAAACAGGCTAATATACCCCTGGATCGCTAAGGTAGCTAACCGAAGCTACTAGACACTAGTAACATAACACCAGCCCACTTCCAAACAGCCTAGCCCATGCAGCCCACCAACACACACCAAACAGCCCAATAAAAGGAAAATACAATGTATTCATAACAGTGGGAGAGAGGAGAAGAGAAAGAATAGGGAGGAAGCGCCTGCGGTGAAGGCGGCAGTGGCAGTAGCATATGATGGAATGGTGGTGGCGTTAGTCGAGATGCACGACAGCGGCTGAAGAAGATTACGGAACTTAGGGTTCATGTAGTTTCAATTTTCAAAGTTTCTGTCTTGTTGGAGACGAGATGCAAAGGACTATTTTACTTGTTCAAACATACATGGGTATTTTAGACAAATAGCTTGAGTTTTAGTGTATTTCTGTCCACACGAGATTTAGTTGTATTTGTTAGATTTTTTAATTCGATTTTAATTTTTTATCTCGCTTGCATAGTTGGAAATATTAAATTTATTAAAATATGAGCGAGTTTTGTGATATTTTAATATATAAGCAATAATCTTAGTAAGAGTAATCTACTGCAATCCTGAATTTCGATCGTATTTTGACATTATTATACATAAATATGACATAACGTATTCACCTCAATCCTTGAGTACTACGTCATACTTTTATTTTTAAAACTTCATATTATTGCAATCCTATTTTTTGAGCAATTTTTGTGTGTTAGTTAAAATAGTACTCGGTAAAAGCTAAGGTTGAGGATTAAAATAGTAAAAGCTGAGGTCGAAGATCAAAATTTCTAGAAGTGAATGAGTCATATTTTGGAATAAAAACAATAGTAGTCCTATTAATGAACTTGATCCTTGTCTAAGTTCTATTTAGAGAATTTTCTCTTTTCTAATTCATCACATAATATACATTTTCTCTATTTTATTGCATTTTAACTTGAATTCTATTCGATATAAACTTTGTATTTTTCACTTGATCCAGGGGTGTTTCGATCTGATTCTCAAAACTGATTCTGCTCTTTCAGGGAGCAGAAGCAGAAGCTGGAGTGTTTGGGTGAAATTCTAGAAGCACTTTTGGAGCTCTAATTTACTCTCAGAATCAGTTTTTTGCTGGGAGGTAACAACTTCTGAAAACTGATTCTGATTCTGCTTTTACTTTTAAAAAAGAAGCAGAAGCAGAATCGGTTCCAAACACCCCCCTATTAATCTATTACTCCACCATTTACTTTTTTACGAACGAAAGAACACTTATTTATTAATAATAAAGGAATAAGTCACAAGAGACAAAGCAAATCAATAGCTCAGAGCTACTATGAGATGAGACATAAAACTGACCAGCTCCTGAGGGTCGCTAATCTAACAACATCGATGTACTTGCTACTAAAATAATATTATAATTGGACATAAAACTAGAGTTATTAAAATGAAAATAAAAAATAGAATCAAAGCTCCTACTTTTTCCAGCCACCAGCAAAGGAGAAGAAGTTTGATCAGTCACCTCCAAAAACGCCATTCTGATTTTACCAGCAATCGGTGTGTTGGTATTGACCCGGTTTCCATAAGCCCAAGATTAAGGTTGCACCCGGCCCCTCTTTATTCCCCTTTATCCGCACCGCCTCTTTGTGCGTACGATTACTTCCCTTCCTTGCTGCGATAATCTTTCCTTCTCCCGTCTTCGTGCAATTTGAATATCGATCTATTGAAGGTAAGTTACCTTCTGTGGATTATTGTTACACCTATTTATATTGTTCTCTTCTCTGCTAACGGGTTGGACTGGCTGAAACCCTCTTCTTCCTTCCTAAATCGCACCTTAACTAAGTCCGCCGGAGACAGACTGAATTGGCCGGAAAACCTTGTTGGTAGTTGCCCACAACCTCCCCTTAGTGATTCTAGTGGTGAAATTGACATCCTTTGTGGATGTAAACCGGAGACCTGAGCTGGAAATCGCCCTTACAATCGGGAAGGGAGAAGAGGTTTGCCCAGCCACCTCCAAGGAAGCATTCTGCTCACAAGCTCTAATAGAATTTCAGGCAATGTTGATCCAGTATATTTAGCACCGCCACAAAGCCGTTTTTTGGTCTGGTACCTCCATTCTGACCTCCCGCACTTGGACCGTGGCTAGATTCCCTAACCCGGGTAGTTCCGGCTCACACATCCCATTCGAGCAGTCGCCAAACTCACCACACCGCCAAAACTAAAAGGGACAGAAAACACCCTACAATCGATTGGAACAAGAAAGCCGGATATATTGGGGGAAAGATTGAAAATAAACACACCTAAAACCGGAATCCTCGTATATTACTCAGAAGGCAGCCATCGAACACCTTCGAAACAGTCGAAACAAGGCGAGATGAGGTTGAAGATGCTACCGCAGACCTTCCACCCGAACCAAGCCGACCTCTGCGATGTTGAGAAAGCGAGGGAAGGGAAGGCTAGGTTGATCTGCTGCACTGGTCTAGCTAGGGTTTCCGACTTCACATCTTTCTCTCTCAACTTATATATTGTGCACGTGATAGATTAAAAGTTAGATACCTTTACTTTTTATGCATTCATGTTACATTTTCACCATTTCAGAAGCTTAAAATGATCATCAAATAATATAAACAGGGACGAAGCCACATATAAGGATGTGGTGTCAATTGACACCACTCAAATAATTTTTGTAGTTATGTAAATAGATATATAAATTTTCTAAAAATTAATTTGACACCACTTGTATAAATGAAATGATGGGCAATTGACACCACTCAATTTTTTTGTAGTTATATATGAAAGTATATTTTCTAAAAATTAATTTAACAACACCTCTATAAATGGAATGAGGGTCAAAGTATATATATATATATATATATATATATATATATATATATAGGGAACTCTTCCGGTAAGGTATACCTTACCGGAGCCTCTGTGCGGCCTCCACGTTTTGAGGGCCTTCACGGTGAAATTTTTCGATGAAATTTTTTGAACATGTTCTTCATCAAGTCTAGTACATCCATACCAAATTTCAACAAAAAATTCAATCGGGAAGGCAGTCAAATGATTTTTGGAAGATAACTGCACTTTTTATATACATATAAAACGCAGTTATCTTCCAAAAATCGTTTGGCTGCCTTCCCGGTTGAATTTTTTGCTGAAATTTGGTATGGATGTAATAGACTTGATGACGAACATGATCAAAAAATTCCATTCAAAAAATCCACCGGGAAGGCCCTCAAAACGTG
Organism: Cuscuta epithymum; assembly: GCA_945859915.1. Lineage (NCBI taxonomy): Eukaryota > Viridiplantae > Streptophyta > Magnoliopsida > Solanales > Convolvulaceae > Cuscuta > Cuscuta epithymum. The sequence continues at coordinate 1,902,467 of CAMAPF010000007.1, forward strand.
GAGGCCGCACAGCGGCTCCGGTAAGGTATACCTTACCGGAAAGATTTCCTATATATATATATATATATATATATATATATAATAATTACATATTTATGATTAAAATCAAGATTATTTATAAAAAGTAATGTCTTATGTGTAGTGACCATGACACAACTATAATGATTTTTAATAATTTTTGTATATTAGTTTATTTCAGAAATGTTTTTGAAATATGTTTGAAAGTCAAATATATACGTAGTGTATATATATAATGTATAGCGATTTTTACATTAAACCGGGTCATTGAACAATTGTACCTATACAAACATCACATTTGACTATCAAATAAGCTTTATTTGATGATCAGAATCACATCGAATTTGAAACAGAAAGGGACTTCGTATCATTTTTATTGAATATTGGAGTTATTGGGATATTAAATACTCTGTAACTATTTAACTGATATGTATTATTGGTGAAAATTGATACTATCATTGTGGTTGATACTTGGTACTATACTACTGATGATAATTGACGCTAACAATGGGACATGATAATGTGATACTATTAGTGATTTGTATGGTTGATATTGAATTGATAAGGTGATAAGATAAGAATAAAGTAAAAATGGTTTACAATGAAATAAACTTTGCATAATGTGGTAAGAGCAAATTTTAGTGGCACAGGTCGAAAAAAGAAAGATGAAGCAATCTTAGCGGGACGCAAGAATATCATGTAAAGTTATTTACCCTATTTTAAAACTTGATTATTGACTCAAAAATCGTAGAAAATGTAATAACGTACTATCATTTTTTTTATATCATGTCACAATAGATTTAGTTTAAGAAGTTGACACCACTCAAATGAATCGCTGGCTCCGTCCCTAAATATATATCTCCCTTATTTTTCTGAAAACTCATCCCAATTGTTCAAATATATCTTAGTTTTGGATATATGAAATATAATAGTTTTGTCATATATAGTTAATGAGATTTGATCAATTCAATCATAATTCAAATAATTTGAGAACTTTTAAACTTACCAAACGTGCTCTTAACAATAATTTGTATAAATGAATGATACTCGGACAATAGTCAAATTAAATAGCAAACCATATCATTGTAAATTACTCAATCATTCAGACTTTAGCTCATATTTCTGATAATAATCTTCACTTCTAGCTATGCCTAAAGCTGTGTGAATTTTTAAATTGTTTTACCATAATGTGATCAAATACATGAGTTTCTTATGTAATCCCATGTAGACTTCCAGCGTGAATTTAATATCAGTCAGACAGTTACATTACACTTAAAAAAGGTTTACAGTTTTAGACAAAATATTTCCTAAATTATCATTTATCAAAAAGCGTACAATACCTCATTCCTCATTTAATCTATCCCAAAAACTTTGTCTATTTCATTTAAAATACGGAGTTATAATACTCCGTATGTGATTAAACATATTTATCTCTTCTTTACAGAAATACTAGTATCAATCACCCAATTCTTACTTTCTAGATTGGTCCAGTTTTATGAGATGGAGGGAGTATGTCGCACTATTTCTTTTCACTTGATTTTCAATCTGCTAAATACAGAACTTATTTTTTTTCTTTAAATATCACCCTTACTTACATCCCCCACCTCCTAAATTCTCGAACAAAATAGTAAAATTAGGTGGTGCAGTCCATATATTGCCTCGGTCTTAAATTTAATACCACTTTGAGTATGCATCCATGAAGGCTATGATGAGTAAAGAACTTGTAGCTAGACAGATGGATACTTAAATCTAAATGTGATATGAAAAATACCACATACTCCATACTTTATTATTCTCAATTGGTCCTTTTAAAATAGAACCGACATCTTAGTACAGTGACAAATTGTATATAAAAGTCCTGAAGAGAGAATGTAGTACTTATCCCTTAGTCCACTAATACCTATAAAAGCATGAGTACAAGTGTAGAACCAATCAACACAAGTCTCACGCCTCCAGTGACTTGAAACAGCAGTTCAACAATGAGTTGAAATGTTATTAATACATGAATATTACAACAACAAAGAAGAAATGCTTCCCCAAGTTGAGCCCCAAAAAAACAAGAACCAAAAGAACAAAAAGAGAACAAGTGAGCGCCCATGGACATGGGCGAGAAGGTAAAAGAAAGAAAGATTGAACGAATTGAAGAACAGTCAAGGATACTGTCCACTGCAGTATCCATTTGTTAACCACAAATATTTGCAGCGGACGGTCATCCTCGCTCTTGAAGAATGGTGAGATGGTTTTCTATGCCACGTTAAACATGGTGGGGGTCAGGTCTATAAACAATGCAATAAATAAATAAGTATATAGGGATTAGAATGTCGTTGTACTGTTGTTGCTTTCACTGGCAGATATTGATGGGGTTTCGGTCTTAATGACATGGGAGCCCCTGCCATTGATATCTAGACCTTGGAAGTGACCAATAGGAGGATCCTTCTGCCATTGGAGGGGATGATGATATTGTGGAACCTGCATACTCTGAGAATCGTTTGTCGGGCCTGATTGTGAAAACAAGATTTGTTGACTATCATAAGGAATTCGTTGCATTCCCATATTGTAGACCTCAGAAGGGTTTTTTGTTTCCCCAGTTGCTACTCTCAGTCTTTCAACTTCATTCTTCAATGCTTTGTTTATTGCTGTATTTGGGTAAATGTATGTAGAGAGCAAATTAGCAATGATCAATAACCAGTTCAAATCAAAATGCGTTTGAAGTATTTCCCATACCAGAAAATTTTGAATTATAGTCTTATATAAGATCTCGGGCTACTATCTTTTAGGATAGAACCATGAATCTTAACAATATGTGTTTGAACTCGGCTGCATTCAAGTTCAAATTTATAGTATTTTCGGGTTACATTCAGGGGTAAGACTGCGTACATCCGACCCCCCTTACCCCACCGTAGGTGGGAGCCTTAGCGGCACTGGGGTAATGATGATGATGATGATGATATATTCAGTGTTCTACAAGATCAACCAAAACAGAGATCGTTTATTCGATAAAATGAATCTAGTTATATGTGTGTGTTCATTTTGAGGAGAGGCCTATTGGATCAAACTGTATGTTTATTAAATTTGGTCTAAGTGGTCCAAAAAGATCTAGGATTAGCTCATACTTATAAGCCACATATGTGATAAACATTCACATCTCCTCAGTCTAAATCAGTTAGATAACTTAAAGGTACCTAATTAAATGGGCTACCATGAATGATGGGAGTGTCTAAGTAAACAAAAAAACTACAACCAAACAAGTCTCAGATAACTAAATGTTAGCCACTGATCTAGTAAACATCCGATGAGGAATACTTAACAATACTCAAACATTGTACGATAGAAAAGTAGACTTCTAGTTCTATCCTTAAACACCAGAAATGATAAAAGAATTAGCCCAACACCATAGTATATGACAGTTTCTTTTTTGTATTTGCTCAATATAGGTTGACTTAACACTAACTAATGGGTGACTTAACTACTGATTGCTTCCTATTCGGGTAAATGAGGGGTCACAGAAACAACCCACACCCACATCATGCCAAAATGACACCACAAAGCACACACTTGGCAAGCAATCAGTGGCTGAAGCTTTTTTTGAGGACTAAGGGACAAAAGCAAGAAAGTGAAATGAAAAACATTAGCTGTTGAAAATGGGCACCTTCACGTAGGTGAGCCTGTTGTTCCATCGCTTGCAAACGGAGCTTAAGCTCAGCATTCTCGTTACTCAGACATGTGGTATCCCTCTGCGCATAAAAGGAAGCGTTAATAGTTTATACATATTTATTTTGGGACGGACAAAGTTAACTTTTCTATGGAGTTTCCCCCCAAAGTTATGGAGAGTTTTGCATCTGTTTTGTTGTCGGAATTCTTGAAACCCCAGACTTAGCACAATTTGGCACAAATAGAGCATTTGAAAATATGACAAACTTCATGAACTATTTAAGGTCAATTCTGTTAATTCAAAATGAGATCTAGGTGGACATTTGTTCATGTATAAGTTTAGGATTATACATTTCTGACCCTTTTAATATCATTTGAACCAATCACATATTTATGTGTTCAAAAACAAGTGCAGTAAGTGCACCTTAGTGCCAGGCATACTAAGTCAGAGCATTTCTTCATGATCTTGAGAAAGATACCCACACACACTTGAACAAACCTGGAATAGAGTGAGTGTAGCAGAAAGAGTGGTTGCTTCAGTTTGAAGGGTGTGAACTTTCCTCTCCAGTTCAGATATATAACGCGCCTTCCGCTCCTTTGATCTAGCAGCCGATTGCCGATTAGCCAGAATTCTGTTCAATAAATTATTCTCATTACAATCAGAGAATTGCACAACTCAAGGTTGACCTGTACTTTGGTCTTAAATTTTGTATAATGCCAACTAGATAACAGATATATCACCTCATCAAACCTCAAGAATTGCATTGAAAAAGTAAAATTACCTACTAGAGAAGTCAAGTGAACAGATCAAACCAATAAATACTTGCATAGGAATTTGACCTCTAAGACAGCTATTTGAATGTATTAATGCATCTTGTTAAGGAAACCACACCTATTAATGCCCACTAATTTTTATAGGGGAGAACCCTATTATATACTCCCTCCGTCCCCCTAAGTTTGGGACGGAGGGGTGTGGTGTGGTTTTTAAGAAAAAGTGGAATTGTGTGGTTGGTATTGAATTGATAAAGTGTAAATAAAGTAAGAATGAATTCTAACCACTCAAATGTTACCAAATATGGTATGGGACAAACTTAGTGGGACGGACGAAAAAGGTAAAACGGGACAAACTTAAGGGGACGGAGGGAGTACTACGTAATGAATAGTTATGATATGACCACATATATTATAGGACTTCATAGTGAAGTCAATTCCTTAAAATTTTCTATATATGTTCACCAATAAATAGTTTAATGGTTTATGTGCTCCAATTTTACAATTTATATGATTAATTGTTCTCACAAAAAAGTTGAAGGATATATATGTTCTCTAACATACAGTTCAAAAGTGTATTTAGTCACTCTCCATATGTTTTACTTTTAAACTTCGAATCATTTAGTCTTTACCAAAAGAAAAAATCAGTTGAAATTTCTTATTTTATCCTTTTATTATTAGGAGTGAACAGTTCTTGATTAAACAATAATAATGATGATTCGGGCTAGGTCTTATTCAAAGATTTTTCTCTTTAATTATTAAATGTACTTGTAAAAATAGGTGATCGTTTAGCAAATACTATCGTATAACAATGACGTAATACATATATGTGTATGTTTGGCATAACATTTAATTAAATCCCGATCTTCTAGTTTTTTTTACAACGTCAAATCATACTTCTCAATTCTCAATTAGTTTTTAAAAGCTCTTAGTTATATGTTTGACACAACAATGTAAAGAGTTTAAAAATAGATCTTCTTTGAAAAGCCACGCCCAATAGTTTCTGAGAGAAAGTTTGTAGCTTTAAATATTAATTAGTCACAACAGCTTATTATATCAAATAAAACTGAAACAAATAATCAGATTTTATCAAACAACTACAACATTTTACTTTTAGAATCTTTCCGGTCATTGAAAGCTACAAAATTATTAAAAAGTTAAAAAAAAAATCTATAGAGTTAGTTATGCAAAACCTACATGATTACATCATAAAACCAACTTATTATCCACACATTTTTATTTTAAGTCTTAATAAATGATTACCTTAAAACCCGCACTTTTTCCCTTATGCACAAATTACTTGAAAACGGTGAATGTGTTACCATTGGCATTTGAATTTTCATTCTAAGAATGATCCAATTAGGAAAAATAAGTAATTTTGATTTTGGATTGTATTGTTAGAGGACTGCTCAGGTCCAGCCGGAGGGACGGGAGCAGCCGTCCGAACTTCACTGTTTGGGGCGGTTCCCGGTGGAATTTTTTGATGATTTTTTTTGAACATGTTCCTCATTAAGTCTAGTTTGTCCATACCAAATTTCAGCTCAAAATTCGACCGGAAAGGCAGTCAAATAAATTCTTGAAACATACTGCACTTTATATATGCGCAGAATGTGCAGTAAGCTTCAAGAATTTATTTGACTGTCTTCTCGGTCGAATTTTGAGCTGAAATTTGGTATGGACAAACTAGACTTGAGGAGGAACATGCTCAAAAATTTCATCGAAAAATTCCACCGGGAACCGCCCCAAACAGTGAAGTTCGGACGGCTGCTCCCGTCCCTCCGGAGGGACCTGAGCATTTCTGTGTATTGTTAATTGTTATATTGGTTCAATAATGAATGATTTAACGTAACTGCAATTAAGTAAGCATAATTAAATGATATCACTAAAACAAAATATAAAAGTGATCCATGTCACTACCAAAACTATATTAACAGCAAGAGATCAAAGAGTATAATAAGATCCACAATACCTTTTGGCTCTTTTGGGATCAATTGTCCATAGCTCAGCAAGCTTCTCAGGAGCCATGGCTTTCTTAGCTTCAATTATCCCTCCTTCCCCAAGCAGCAAGCTTGAGCTATCCACCGAGTTGCTATGGCGGTGCCTCGGCCGGTTCGGGTTCTTCAACCCTCCATTCCCACTTTCCTCCACCGCTCCGCCGCCAGCATTCTCGATCCCCGCCGCCGGAGAATCCCCGCCGGCGCCTGATCCGGCGCCGAGCTTCTCGATGTCCATGTAGGTGGAGAAGAGATCGTCCTCGGATCCAGTATCATCGAAGCTGGCGGCATCAAACGGGTCAGAACCCAGATCCTCCGGGAGACGGAAGTTGACTTCGGAGTGAGCTCGCCGGTGGTGGGACTGCCGGAATGCGGGCGCCGGTTGAGCGAACGGCGGCTTTGGGTATGACGGATCTTGCATCTTGAGAGCAGGGGAAGTAAAAACGGAGCTTGGATTATGGTGGGAGACTCAATTCAGAGAAGTAAAAATGGAGGTTTTTGAGGAGGTCGGGAAATAAATGGGAAAGCAATGACGGCAGTTGGGAGTGGTGAATGGAACGGGTACGTCGTCATTGATTACAGTTATCGGTTTAGCAGTGGGGTTTGACTTTTGAGGGGAAAAGATTTCGACCTCGTGGGTATGCCGTGCAAAATGGTTCTATTCTATTGTGATTGTTTTGATTAGATTGAAATTTTCATAAAATGTTGTTGATTAGATTGAAATTTTATTTAGTCGAATGACTCTAATGTTGTTGATTAGGTTTTATTTTATAATTCAAAAAATGTATGGAGTATGTTTTATTTACAAGTACTTCTTCCGTTCCATAATTCTTGCAACATTGTGATTTTTACACTATTCACAGATCTTACTTTGACCATGAATTTCCAAAATATCAACTTTTTATAATGTCTACTAATACATAATTAAATATAATTACAGTCAAAGGTGTGCATTGGCAAACGTGAAAGTCAAACTGTTGCAAGAATTATGGAACGGAGGATAGTATATTTTAACAATATAAATATAGTTTAGTCTGATCTGGTCAATATTAAAGCCACTTCAATTAAAACATTCTGAGTTGGGTCTAAAATATTCGGTGCAATTTTGGGTGTTTGATTTTTCATCTTTTAGCATAAAAATTTGATACGAGTGTTTTCAAGTGATAGATATAGGATTTGAAAGATCAATTTATATCAATCTAAAATATAAAATTCATAGATTTTTATTTTTCAAAGAAAAAATAATATTGCTTAATCTTTTTAAACGAATAATTTTTTGTGGAGAAAAAATCATCAAAAACTAAAAATGAAATTAATAAAAAATTAGATAAATAAAAATGTGTGATATTTATTTAGATCTTACATTTATAGCTTTCAATCATTCAGATTCTATGTAGACATATTTTATCTTTCGAGCATCTTATTTATGGTGAACATATCTTTTAAGTCTTAATTAAATTGATAAATTCAAACTAAATCCCATTTAAAGACACTAAATCACATTTGAAAAACGACAATTTAAACTAGAATAGAGGTATCATAAAATTAGATTATCAACATCTATCTATAATCTATAATCTATAATCTATAATCTATAATCTATATCTATATCTATAATCTATATCTATACTATATCTATAACTATATCTATAATCTATAATCTATAATCTATAATCTATAATCTATAATCTATAATCTATAATCTATAATCTATAATCTATAATCTATAATCTATAATCTATAATCTATAATCTATAATCTATAATCTATAATAATAATATAAAGTAACAAGGTTTGTCACTAATGTATTCCCGCCTAATCGCACATTAAATAATCACACCCATTAAACACTAAATAATACATTAATTATTACAACTAATAGTAATAATAATAGTTGAAATGTTTTCAATTAACAAAAATAATGGTAATATATTGTCGGGTTAATGGGTCCGATAGTGGATCGGCTCATCACCCCTTGGCAAGGAAACCATCAAGGTCCAATTTGGGCACTGTCCGTCGAGGTGTCAGTCAGACGCTCGTCGCTCGTCTGGTCCAACAAGGGCCAGTTAACATTCCACGGTCTCCAACCGGACAACTCGCATAAGCCGAGAGTGGAGTCCAACCCTTGCATCATTGGAACCCAGGATCCAAGATCGGGGACGCTCGCCTAGAGCCTTTGGCGAGAAACAAAAATATTGGCGGAAAGCGCATTTAATGCAGTAGATTTGGTGGTTGGAAAGGTAGACACCCACAATCCTCTACATCATCTACATCACCTACCCCTTAGTAGTATAAATAGTAGCATTTATTTTATTGTAAAAGGTTGGCAACATATTCTCTTCGTCCCCAACCTCTAGCGTCTTCGACCGAGAATGGTAAGTTTCAATACTTTACCAAGCTTGTTTAATTTCTTGTGTCCTGAATAATTTTCGTCTTGGACCCTTTGATTAATAACAAAATTGCTAAAACATTTGCTATATTTTACTCCTATTAAGGAGATTTTCTCTGGATTAATTGTTACTTTCATTGTAGTGTGTCTTCAATTCTCACATTTCATTAATTGCTACTAGGGTGCTTAAGCTTATGTAATCTTCATAAACTCTGCTCCTAGCAAGATTCTCCCTGGTTTCTGTCATTCATTTCTTTCGTTTTTTGCTTATCATTACTTATTGATTATTTTCTGTAAGATTCTTTTTGTAATAGTGAAGGCAATTTCAATTAGGTGCCACCCCAAGAAAAGGAATGGATTGGAAGAGTAGACTGACAGGGAAGTTACAAGCTTGGCTTCGTACTGCTGGCTCACAAGTGATTTTTAAGTCAACCAATGCTTGATACTGTTTGTGCAGTTGCCATACTTTACCTTTGCCTCTTTATAAGAACAAGATTTCTTATTTTTTGAATTCTAAACCATTATTATGTTAGGCATCTGCACATACTTCAACTATTGGCCTTTTCCAATTATAATAAGTACATATATGAATAAAGATTGTAATATTTGGAAGTATACATGCCTGGGTTTTCTGTATAAGTATATAAAGAAAGATTGTAATAGTTGGAAGTATGCATGACTGGACATATACTTCAATATGTTCGCAATAGAGTTGCTGGTATGTAATTGGAGCATGTTTGGTATATATAAGTGTTTTTTATGACAAGTGTTTTATCATTTCAGCATTTATGTTTTCCTTTTAGCAGCAACAATATATTATCCCTGCGTAAATATCTAAAAGTTTTTTCAGTAGTTATTCACAATCTTTAACAATCTTATCCTTGCATATAAGGTTTTTTCCTGGTAGTAATAGATCGAAGCTAAGACTAGTTGCACTTTTTTGATAATCGTTTATTCAAACCCATTTATTAGGTTAATCTATTCCCTAACTTGAGTTGTGTGTTGTTTCAGTCACAGGCTAACTACTCAACTTTATGGTCTTTTTTCTTTACTATTTATGTTGTCATGTATATATATATGTTAAATCCATGATCCCCTAGATTTTGATGATTAATATCTATATAGTTCTGATGATGTTACCCCTTTTTATTATCCATGTATTAGACTAGATCTTTGTTTTTATTCTACTATGTTAATTGTAATGTGCTACTTTTTATTGATAAAGAAAATACTCAAAGAAAAACAAAAAAAGTACTCAAAAGAGAACAAACGTACCAAAAACAAAGAAAAGAATAAAAAAGAAAAAGCACGAAAAGAGTCAACTGAAACCCTTTGTAAATTCGGAAGCCAACTGGAAAAACCAAAATCAGCAGCCCATTGAAAACATTCTTCAGCCGGCTAAAATGTTGGTTTTCCCATTGAGACAACCGAAATCTACTATCTTCTCCAAAGCACAAAAACAACTAAACAAAAGACCAACTTGCAGTCAAAATGACAAAAAAATATAGAAAACAATTTTATAAGAAATTTCTACGGCTCTACCACATTATGAAAAATTCTTATAAATTTATTTTACTAAAAGCAAGTGATTTTATTGTAAGGAAGCATTGAACTAGACTCAGCTTATATACTGAATTTCTACGAGTTAAAGAAATAAAGATATATCGATCTTTATCTTTGCCTTGAGATGAGGAAAACAGTTGAGTAAAAAATGGCCCGCATCACAAGAAGACAAAGACCAACCATGCTGCCTACGGTCAAGTGGAACAAAGCAACTAGATAAGTGTAACAAAGCAACTAGATCAAAGCAACGGTCAAGATTGAACTCTTTCGGCAACGGTAGAGCTTCAACAACAAGTCTATAAATACAGAAGGAGTGCGGGAAGAACAAGAGTGAGCCAAGTGGAAAAGAAGGGATTCAAGTATTACTCGAACACATCCAACAAACAATGTTGATTCCCCTTCACCATTTTGGTTTCTACCCCACTCATCTACAGCTCTTAGACTAGCTCAAATTCATACACATCTATAGAGCTTAGATTAGTTGGTAGTTTAGTTTTCACCCATGTAAACTACACTAGTATTAGACATTCTACAAGGCTTTGTGTTCAAATCTAGAAGGTGAGAGAAGGGCAATGACATGAGTAGCTTCTGGAAAGTCAATGCCATTAGTGAAAACCCTTGGAGGACTGAGTAGATTGGAATGATGTTCAAATTTCTTGTGAAAAACCTCACAATCTATGCTTGGGTCAAGGATTACACCACATCTGAACCAGGATATATCTTGTGTCACCTTTTATATTCAGCTCCCAATACACACTACAGTTCTCACCCACGTTCAAAACTTCCCAGCAAAATAGCTTGCTCACTAAATTGTCTAGTGAAATTTCTAGTTCACTATGAATCAAGCTCCTTATTTCTATTCATCAAAGTGATCTATTTTAATAGGTCTAAATCCTTCCTACTTATGTGTTAAGCCTGTTCTAAAAGTTTATCGATGTCAGGGGCGGAGCCAGGGCACTTGGCCGGTACAAAGATTTTTTTTAGAAAAAATTTACATGAAATTTTTTACCTTAAAAATTAAGCCATTTTAAATATTTGGGGTGGGCCAGGGCCTAGGTTGGCCCACCCCTAGCTCCGCCCATGATCAATGTGTTAGATTGCAGTTCCCCACTGCATCTGAATCATTGAAGCAGTAGCCTCATTCAGCAGCATGCTCCTAAAGGACTCAACAGCCAGCTCCCGGAAATCTGGCAGTCTACTCCTTAAAGTTGCAGCAGCCTATTCCTTGAGCCAACTGATTCTGGCAAACAAGTTTGTATCTTGTTTACTCCATCTTACACAACTAAAAGGGTCATAACCTTTGTTATTATAAAGTGTCACATTATTGAGATCAAGACTTCCGTTGTAGGTTTCAATATCTCTCAAAAGATATTGGAACTCATTCTATTAGAGGAAAAATGGTTGAAAAACGAAAAGATTTAAAAGTCTATTCACCCCTCCTTCTAGACTTTTACCTCACTTGGGACATCAATAATATATATATATATATATATATATATATATATATATATATATATATATATATATATATATATATATATATATATATATTGAAAGTGGGTATGTTCATGTTTTAATTTTCTATGCTTTTAGTTGTAAAGACTCCGGAATGGTTACTGCCAAAATCATTTCAGGAATTGGGCGATCCTTTAATTTGCAATTGCATATATATATACTTGTGACACCATTATCTGCTAACAAGTTTTTTGGTGGCAAGTTCCTACCCTTAAGTGTTCTTATCATGACAAAAAAAATTACTAGTAGAATACCGTGTTTGCAAGAGTTACTTTGCGACTCAAAGTATGTTACTTTCATTTTAATTTGTTTCATAGTAAAATGAATGTATGAATCGGATCCTGATATGCTCTTCATTTGATCTACTTACTGATCTGATTTGGTATCCTTGTTTGACAGAAATATTTTCCTAAAAAATAATTTCTGATTTTTTTGTTAAAAGTTATATATAGATGCTATTTCACCTGATATTTACATTTTGCTGGACATGTAGCTGATAAAAATGAGGTAACATACACATGGATGCTCATGTAGTTCTCCTGAAATTCAACGTACTTGAAAATTTTAATGAATAGGACAATCTTACCAAATTAAATATGTTTCTCAATCCAAACTGTCCCTTAAAAAATTGCTTAAAAAGTTAATGGATACAAAGTAATAGGCATTTAAACATAAATAATATCATCCCAGAAATGTATTCTCATAAATTATCATGGTGTCTGATAGAGTATTAATTCTAGAGATAAGTGAGAGCTAGAGAGAGAAAGTGAGTAATTATATTTCTCCACACCCTATAATTAGCCCCAAGGGGTCTATTTATAGGTAAAAATGTGGATTTGGGCTCCTAGCCATGGGCTTAGGAGGCCCGTTACAATAATCATGCCTTCTTTGGGCGAAATAAGGCCACTAATGGGCTGAGTACAATACTTAGTAAATAAAGTAGAGAGATGTATTCTGCCCGGACGAAGTCTGGCCGATGCGGTGCCTTTTGGCCGATGCGGTTCCATGGCCGATGCGGTCCATGGGCCGACGCGGCCCTGGAAGTCCAGGTGTGCATTCTGGGCCGGTTTGGTTCCTAGCCGATGCGGACCCCACTGGGCCGAAGGGGCCACGTGGATGTTCTTCTGGTCATCGTTGACTTGAGTATGTGGGCCATGGGGTCCAAGCCCATATACTCTATCAGTGTCTAACATCATATCTTTCCATACTCCAACTGCTCTGAGGCCTTCCTTTGCCCACTAGTTGAAGACTTCAAGTCGATCAAAACTTAGCTAAATCTGACAACCCATAGTACAAGAACTGCAAGTTTTTGTATCAAGTAAAAATACATGTCAAAAACCAACAAACTATAGATTTCATAGAATTAAATAAAAAACAAAACTAATACGCCAGACTTCATAGAAGATTAATAAAGCATTAAGTAATATTCTGTATGAACAAAGAAGCAACTGAATGTAAGAAAGTAAGCTGACACTTTGATCTAGTCACACATTATTAATGGCTTAGATTGTTACATATGCTAGCTAATAAAAGGGAAATGTGCCTGCATTTTTAAACTGAAATACGAACAGTTGTTCTTGAAAAATGGAAAGTATCTGCATCGTGATAATGCCATATAACAAGACTACAAGAATAACATATACGAAGAATTGAAGAAATAGTATTATATATGTACTCATAACTAGTAGTTTTATGCGATGTACCTGTATATTTTCTTTAGTGTTAATAACTTCCTTACTGCAATAATCATCCACATGGGCTGAAATATGCAATTAAATTCCTTAATATGATCTATGTAAGGGGTCTCCCACCCTCATTGCGCTGTGTCAAATCTAAAATGTTTCCAATTTGAAATAATGGGAGGTATTGGCACATAAGGATCCATTGAAACCTAGAATACATATTAAATTGCAAATATATTATTATTTGAATTAGTACATTCAATATACAATGCCAAAATGTGCATAGCAAATATTAGAATATAAATCAATAAGTAATGTAAGTACCTGAACAAAGTGATTGCCATTTACAAATCCCAACACTAAGGCCTTATGGTGTTGTTCTATGGATGGATTAGATCAAAGAGGAAGAAATGTTACACCCACCGACTTAGAAAGGTAGATCAATATCACTTTATATTTAGAAGCAATCAAATGACCCATGGCGGGTAGAGTCATCCAATTCTTATACGGTGCTAGAGCTCTGAAATAAGATAATTCTTCAAGTATTTCAGCAACATTTTCAGTGGACTCATACAACTTAACATAAAAAGGTCGATAATTGCTCAACTCTTCAATCAACTCTTCACGAACTTTTGCCCACTTGTCTTCTTCAAAACCCAGTAAAGAAGAAATAGCACGAAAACTGCAATGTCCATCCGGCTTGACATCAATTATGTCACAGATATATGGGTGTAAGTATGATGGGAAACAATCCAAATACTTTAGAAGACTTTTGGATTTTTTCCTCGTCGTTTTCTTCTTCACTTTTCGAACTTGGTTGTGCTCACAACAAGTCTGTCAAACAATCAGTTGATATCAAATTAACACGAATTGTCGTCATTAAAATGGTTTACCTGAGATTCATCAATTTCTTGTTCATCATCATTGTGAATGGCAAACCATGTGCTCCATGTTCTCCGTTTTTAGTTTTGGAGAAGAACTCAAAAACGATAACAACTATAACAAGTAATTCTGCGGAATATTGTTGTTAGTGTAATTTATGGATGATTTAACTATAATAGATTTGATTAAGGAATAAGGAATTAAGGAATTTATGTCTTTGAGCTACCTGATCAGTTCACATTCTTTGTTTTCTTCCAGTATAACTACCGTAGATATAATTAAGAAATTTCTTTTAAGGTAATAATCAATACTTAAAAATTTGTTAAACTACATATGTTTCACCTCATCAGGTATTGATAGTAGTTACTCATTAAGTGTGTTAAAATTTCAGGAAATGATAAAATGATAAATTTGAGCACGTATCATTATTTTCTTATATGAGGTTTGAACATGCATATGATCATTTGTATATTTGTTGACCCAGTAATCACAATTTTCACAAATTGATGGTTCTAAACAGTTATTTCCCTTAAAAGGAAAAAGACTAACTTCTCGGGCAATGCTTTGAGAAGTGTTTCTTATTCTCATATTCCCTTTTTTATTCTTTGCACACAAATTTACACTGTGACAAGTTACTTAAAGATGCAGTAACATTCCCTCATTGAATGGAATATAGGAGTGCACATAGATAGAAATGGTGTGACAAAAACACATAAAAACAAACTTGTAGAACATACATTGATACCGTTTTGTGCAACTCTCTTTGTAAAAAAATTGATGAAACGGTTAGCAACACAAGAGGGGGGGGGGGGGGGGTGAATTGTGTGTGTGTGTGGAACCGTGGCAGATTTTTGCCAAGTTCTAGTGTGGGGTAAAGGGAATTGCGAAATAGTAAAGTGCACAAGAATTTGACGAGGAAAAATCCTTTGGCTCAAAGGGATTAAAAAACATCGACCTCCCTATGAGGAATTTTAACAACTTCACCAAAAAGCCTTTGAATGATTACAAGGGAAACTCTCCTAGTCTACCCTTGAGCCACCCTAACTCTATCCTCTCTAGGAAGAGTTATGTTTCTCTACCTTGCGGGTAGATTGCCTCTCAGCTTTACAACAAAGCTCTCACAACACACATTACCCAACCTGAGGAAGCTATACTTAGCTCGTCCTCAATAACCCAATTACAACATAAGAAGGGAATAAGAACTCTGTCTAGAACTCCGGGAGCAGTTTCAGGTGCCTTGGACTTAGTATTTCTCTTGAGTGTTTCT
Source organism: Cuscuta epithymum (assembly GCA_945859915.1). Taxonomy (NCBI): domain Eukaryota; kingdom Viridiplantae; phylum Streptophyta; class Magnoliopsida; order Solanales; family Convolvulaceae; genus Cuscuta; species Cuscuta epithymum. The sequence goes on from CAMAPF010000007.1 coordinate 1,918,199, forward strand.
CTTGATATTTTATTGGTCAAGCTCACTCTATTTCTCTTTGGCTGCTTCGATTATATAGGCTGCTTTGATATGTCTGTTGATGCATCTCTTTCCTTGAATAGTCTTGTAGCTAATCATGGGATTTGCCTTGATATTATTTGAAAAACCTTCCTTCTATAATGATCTTCTTTATTCGAGCTCAATGCAAAGGGCAATCAGATTCACAAGATATCATGCCAATATATAGAAGGATGTACGCACCATGACAATAATATATTCAAATCATGTGCCAACATATTATTTATTTTTTAGCAAGCCAAGATACTAAAAATATTTATTTAATACATTAAGTGGACAAAGCTTTTCAATCTCGTGTGGCAAGCTCAAAAGTGCTACGGTCAACTACCATAAAGGAAGCAAGGTATTTTAAAGATACTTTCCATAACCTATATATGTCAATAAATTCAATTGGATGTCTAATCATGTATGGGAATATATTTGAATAAAAGCATGTACATAATTATGCAGCAACTACTCATATGGCAATGAGATATTCATGCAATCAATTAATTATAAGCAAGCCAAAGTTACTTTATAAAAAAGTACAATTACTTTTTATAAAGTTAAAAGCACAATTACGTATACATATATAATGGTCATGCAAAAAGGCACTCATATTACTTTCCATAAACCATATGTACCAATACATCCAACAGAATATCCAATCAATTATGGAAATATATTAATGCACGCAAAATATCATACGTCGAAAGACATGCACATGCAGACACGTAACTAATATGGGAACGAGTATTTCATGGAACTGTTCTGTCCAGAGTTCATATTAGAACTTTTCGTAGTCCGCCTGCATGGTTAGTGAAAGAATAGTTCTATTCTTTGCTCTTACGGAACTGGAGCGGTTCTGTACGTCGTTCCACCTACATGGTTAGTCATCAACAAAACCACATACTCAACAAATTCCCCTTTTTTTGTTGATGACAAACATTAGGTGCCATAATAAAGGTATCCCTGCAGATTAGTATCAAGCATAAATAGTAGAGCATCAACACATGAAGGGGCACCTGATTTTTCTTCCTTTTGTCATCCAACAAAAGGAATCGAAATAATGTCCAAATCAGGACACTTATTTGTTCCCCCTTAGATGAGGCCGGAAGGTCCTGCATGTTTTCTTCACGACTAGAAAAATAGAACAAATAATTTAGGAATTAATTAGACCGAGTTCAAGTCTAATGATTTCAAACCTTTCTCTTCCCAGAGGCTTTGTAAAAATGTCGGCAATTTGCTTGTCAGTGTTGCAATACTCTAGCCTGACTAGTCCCTTTTCCACGCAATCTCTCAGAAAGTGATGACGTATATGAATATGTTTTGTCCGAGAATGCATGACCGGATCCATTGATATGCTAATTGCACTTGTATTATCGCATAGGATGGGCGTGCACTTTAAATCAACTCCGTAATCGCTTACTTATTACATGATCCACAATGATTGAGAGCAACAAGATGCGGCTGCTACATACCCAGCTTCGGTCGTTGAAAGAACAACTGAATTTTGTTTCTTAGAACTCCATGAAACTAGACAGGGACCTAGGAAATGAGCCATTCCAGACGTCACTAGTGGAAAAAACACTTTCTATGTCGGTTAAAATCGACATTTAATGTCGGTTCTAGACCCGACATAGATCCCGCCGACATTAAAAGTACAATACTTTTCACATGGGATAAGGGAACCGTTATTGAAAGTTTTTTATATCGGTTATTCTCCTACCTGTTATAGAATGTTATGTGCACGACCAACACAATCAATAAGGGTGGTATTAGTTAACCGTGATTGAATGTAAATTTCATTGCATCGTTGGGTAGTGCTTTAAGCATTGATTTGTTGAATAACTAAAATGGTTTTTATTTTTAATCACTATTGCAACCCAGTTTAGCTAATTTTTCAAATTAACAACAAAAGTGAAAAAATTTAGGCATATTATATCAACAACGTAATATTAATCATACTTGGTGAAATTACAATATTCCCATATAATAACGTATTATAACAATATTAACAAAGTTACATATCATCTTAAAACTACTATCAAATGCTTGTCACTGAAAAGCAATGTCGAATTCTCTTGCGTCTTGTTGATATCATGTTGCATAAATATAGAATACCTGCAATAAGAATAATAAAGTAATCGTGCTTAAAATATATCAAGTGAAAAGTTGAAGTACAATATATAAAAGTACAAATATAAACACAAATAAAAAGTTATCACTAACTAATACGGAGTATGAATCAACATAATAGCTGCACGGCTGCACCTATAGGTCTAACTAGCAAAGTATATGCACTCAAAACCTATAAGAGTCAATTCCATAACTAAATGAATCACAATTTCAGAAAACTATATTACTATAGTTTAAGACCCCTACCAATCAGAGTCTCTATATTGTAAGAAGACATTACTAATAATTCCTATATCTTGTATGGTTTCCAGAACTTGTAAGCTTACACTTAGCACAAAATCATACACTTCATTCCTAAAATCATCGTGATCATTCCTCAATCCTGAATCATTGCTCTTCTTTCTTACTTGATACACTTCACATCATACTACTCATTTCAGATAATCTTCCCACTCATCACTGGTTACATAGATTTTGAAGAGCATACCTTAGAAAGAATCGGGTATGTCTTAATCAATCCCAAAAAATGAACTATTAGCCCATATCCAAAGCACACTTGATTCCATCTCCTACAGTGAAAAATTACAAGTGTGTAAATTCTTTTGTTTCTGAAAAAATCCAACTAAACACATATGGACAATGAAGATACCTTAATAGGAGCTGATTTTTCTTCTCCTCTCATAATACTCTTAAAATAATGAAGAATAGCCAGGTATTGCTTTGTTTAGGGATAGTAAAAAGAAGTTTGACTTTGTCAAAAAGAGGGTTGGGAGATCATTAGAAATTAGTGAAGGTTATTGAATAATTGTTCTTCTTCCTTTGTTTAATCCTACAAGAATCAGATTTTGAAGCTACCTTAATTTGAAAATTGAAGACATTTTCACATACATCTTATAGGCATGGTAAAAGAAAAATAATAAAAAAAAAAAACTCAAAACTCAAAACTCAACCTTTTCAATTCCATCTAAACTTTAGCAAATAGACATGTACAAGAACAAGAAAAGAGTACATAAGTTTAAAAGTAGAATCCAAGAAAATATTAAATATGTATAAATGTATAATATACACTCCGTATATAATATAGCAAGGAAATGTGTTCTTACCCAGATTTGGCTTATCAGGGGTTACTCTGAGAGTCTAAGGGAAGCTGTTCTGGTAATGGATCACCAGAGGTTAATGATGTGAGGTCGAGGGTCATCCATGGAGTGCAGCGGCTGAGCTTCTTACGCGTTCCTCTATCTTCGTGGGTCATCCATGGAGAGCGGCTGCGACGGAGCTTCCTGGATTTCATCCAACTCCGAGGGTAATCTATGGTGAGCGGCTGCGGCGGCGGAGCTTCTTGCACGTTCGTCTATCTTCGCAGTCATCCCTGGAGAGCTGCGGCGGCGAAGCTTCTTGAGCGTTCCTCAATTTTCGCTCGATAGGGTTTTTTGCCGTAATGTTCTGTCTCTGTAGTGGGTTTGGTCTCGATAAATAAAACTTCATCTTATTTAATGAGGGTTAAAAATGAACGGACATAGAAAGACTATTTTTTAAAATTATAAAAAACGCTCCGAATGTAGTTTCAGTTTATGAAAATTATGAATATTACCCCGTTTTCAGCTTTCTATGTCGGTTCTTTTTATAACCGTTATGGATAAGATTAAATATTTGTAATTACTCACCCCCAAAGCGACACCAATCTTTCATTATTTAAAAATAAAGCCCTGCGTAGACATACCATTACGGCTCTCTACAAACCCATATGAAATGCTGGTTGTTAAATGTGTGTTTTGCACGCGTGCTTTTTCTATTTAGTAAATCTCCTGCAAAATCAGAGTCTGAATATGCAATAAGGTTAAAATCATCATTACGAGGATACCTGATAAGTCCATATTTCGACACGCATTTGATGTGTGTTGGGATCGGATTTTGATGGTTTTCCTAGCTTTAAGGTTTTACAAGTCTCAATTTTTGCTCAAGTTATGTTTATCGGGCGTTGGTTCGAGTTTTATACCTTTTGGACTCAAAATCAGGGAATTTGAACCCAACACTGGCGCTTGAGGAGCAATCGGGATGAGTTGAGAAGCATTCAAGATTTATCTGAGAGCTTTGGAGGTCACCGGAAAGTTCACAATGAAGATTTGATGACAAAAGAACTCTAGGATTGGATACGGGATCAAAAGAAGATGAATGAAGCTTGAAAACGACGATCAGGATGACCTTCTGTCAATCGTTCAAGCATATCTCTTTGTAGGAACAACCAATGGACACGATTCAAGTTTTATATGAAAGCCAACTTCAAGGGCTACAAATCATATGAAGACACTATTACGAGAATATGAGAGAAAGAAGGTGAAAACAGACAATGAAGTCAGATGATCTCTACTGCAATTTCAGAATGACACCTTCCACCGTTTTGATCATATCTCTTGATTGGATGATTCAAGTCACATTCGGAAAGTTGGGTTAGATAGAGGACTTCATTATCTACAACTTTCATGAAGGAAGTTTTGTCAAATTCGGAAGTTTGACGCACACTGTGCGTAGGGGAACGCACGACCATGCGTCTGAGGCAAAAAAGCAAGGAAGACACTGCCAGCAACGCACGACCGTGCGTGGGGGGTACGCACGCCGTGCGTAGACCCGAGTTACGCAAAATTGAATCCCAAATCGACCCTAATTCATATTGTTCGTCCCTTTTCTATAAATAAGGCCCCCCTAACTCTTTTTGGGGGTGACGAACATTACGGAGAGGTCTAGGGACGAAATTATTCATTGTTTTCCTCTATTTTACTCCAAGACCCTGGGATTATTTGTAAGTTCATCTTTTTAATTAATGACAATTTATTCTATTCATCCCAATTTTGTTGATTCTTCAATTATGAATTGTGAGTAGTTTAATTAGGGATTTGGGGTTGATGAAGGGGTTGATCATGATGTATGGCTAGATTCCTTTCGGTTTAATTGCATGAATGTCGTTTAATTTGTGTTTGAATAATTTAACTGATATCTCTTGTAACCTAGAACGGCCGGTAGAATTACAATTGCTTGTAGAATAAATTAAGAGAGATCTAGTTTATTCTATGACACATTCACACACACTTAATCGTTCGCTAAGAGATTAGTAGCGATTAAGGGGCCATAAGCTCGCTCGTTTTGGCAACAATTTAGGATCCTGTCGCATGAGAGATCAGCCTGCTCCCCTAAATTATTGTACTCTATGCCGCGAGAGCGGTAAGAACTTAGTAATGATTAGCTAGGCTCAATTAAATCAATTTCATGTAATTAGGCCTGATCTGCCAGAAATCTGGTTAACCCCGGAATCAATCTCTGTTCCCTTCGTCATTAATTAGAGAGAAACCAATCTTTTTATTTAATCGCTCATTCGCATTAGTTTAATTTTCCAACCAATCAATCTCGCACGACGCATTTTTAATTATTTATTTTTAATCGCTGAATTTAGTTATTTCTTAATTCCCTTTTGTCCGTCCCTGTGGAGACGATACTCGTGCTTACACCCTATACTACGATCTATTTTAAGTGCGAGAAAACTCACATCAATACCATAAACATAGATTAGTAGTTCCTTTGAGGTATTTGAGAATCCTCTTCACAGCTTTGAGATGGGACTCCTTGGGATTAGACTGGAACCGTGCACATAGACCTACGCTGAAAACTATGTCAGGTCTACTGGCAGTTAGGTATAGTAGAGACCCGATCATTCCGCAATACATCTTTTGGTCTATACTTGTTCCCTGTTCATCCGCGTCCAGCCTATCATTTGTCCCCATTGGTGTAGTCATAGTTTTTCCCTCGCTCATCCCATACTTCTTTAGTAGTTCCTTGAGATACTTTTGTTTAGATATTTGAGTTCCTTTGCTTGTTTGCTTGATTTGTAGACCAAGGAAGAAATTTAGTTCCCCCATCATACTCATCTCGAATTCGGAACTCCTAAGAGAAGAAAATTCATCACAAAGAGAATCGTTAGTAGCACCAAAAATAATATCATCAACATAAACTTGAACAACCAGTAGGGTTTGATCATTTATTTTTAGAAAAAGAGTTTTATCTATTTTTCCTCTTTCAAAACCATTTTCCAAAAGAAATTTAGATAGACGTTCATACCAAGCACGAGGTGCTTGTTTGAGGCCATAAAGTGCTTTATCTAATTTGAAAACATGATTAGGAAAATCTTGATTTTCAAAGCCCAGTGGTTGTTCTACATATACCTCTTGCTTTAGATATCCATTCAAGAAGACCGTCTTGATATCCATTTGGTGGAGGGTGAAACCCATATGAGCCGCAAATGCAATGAGCATTCGAATTGCTTCTAATCTTGCCACCGGTGCAAACGTTTCATTGAAGTCTATCCCTTCTTGTTGGTTATAACCTTTGACGACAAGTCTAGCTTTGTTTCTTGTGATTTGACCATGTTCATCAAGCTTGTTCTTGAACACCCACTTTAGACCGATCACGGTCTTGTTCTTGGGTCTCGGTTCTAGATGCCACACCTTATTTCTTTCAAACTGATTTAGTTCTTCCTGCATGGCTAGAACTCAGTCAGTGTCGGAGAGAGCCACTTCATGGTTCTCCGGTTCGATAAGAGATAAATAAGCAGAGAAAGCACAAAAAATTTTAAATTTAGATCTAGTTGTTACTCCCTTATTGTTAGAAGATTATCCAACGGATGTGATCGATGAAGCTTTCATCCCCTAGGAGCATTAGGTTGGTCCACCAACTCATAGAGTATCTTAAACTGGTTCTTCTGCTTCTGTGGGTCTAGTGTCAGTGTTCTGTCCTGGTTCTTCTTCAGTTCTAGACTTGTCATTTTCATTGGTTAGAGGTGGTTCACCAGTTTGATTTTCAGTTCATCCTCCTTGCGGTTGTGTCTCCTTGCGAGTTATTCTTAGTTCTCCATCGTCGGCTTGGATTGGTCTTGTGATAAGTGCTTCATCAAAGATCACATGAATACTTTCTTCCTTGCATTGGGTGCGTTTGTTTTATACTTTCTAGGCCTTGCTATGTGAGGAGTACCCAAGGAAGATTGCTTCATCACTTCTAGCATCAAATTTGCCAATGTTGTCTTTTCCATTGTTGTGGACGAAGCATTTGCATCCAAAGGCTCTTAGGTGACCAATATTGGGCTTCCTCCCTTTAAGAAGTTCGTAGGGTGTTTTCCCGAGGAGTGGACGGATCATAGCTCGGTTGATGATGTAGCATGCAGTGTTTAAAGCCTCGGCCAAGAAGTTCCTAGCTACACCGCTAGAAATAAGCATTGTTCTAGTCATGTCCTCCAGAGTTCTATTCTTCCGTTCTACCCCTCCATTTTGTTGTGGAGTTCTAGGGGCTGAGAAGTTGTGGTCTATCCCTCGTTCCTTGCAGAATGCATCAAAGAGTGGCTTGTCAAACTCTGTTCTATGATCCGGTCGGATCTTGATTAATTGTAGACCTGTTTGATGCTCGATCTTCCTTACAAAAATAGCAAACTCATTAAAAGTATCTTTCTTACTAGTAAGAAAGATAGTCCATGTATACCTCGAAAAGTCATCAACAATAACTAGAACATATTCCTTATTTCCTCGACTACAGACTGACATTGGGCCGCATAAGCCCATGTGAATTAGTTCTATGGGCTTGCTTGTGCTCACAAAATTCTTTGTTTTAATGGATGATCTAGATTGTTTTCCGGTGGCACAAGCAGAGCAAACATGATCAAGTGAATATTTCATATTAGGTAGTCCAACGACTAAATCATTATTTTTAAGTTTATTTATTAATGAAAAACTAGCGTGTCCAAGCCTTTTATGCCATAGTAGAGGATCATTATCAATAACGCTTAGACAAGTCATACTAATATTAGGCAATGAATCAAGATCAACTTTATAGGTATTTTCGAGCCTCTTGCCTTCAAGTATAACTTGTTGTGATTCGTTATTAACAATGCGACATACATTATGATAAAAAAACAACGTTGTTACCTCGGTCGCAAAATTGAGAAATACTTAGTAAATTAAACTTCAAACCCTTGACTAGAAATACGTTATCAATAGCATGGTTGGGTGACTTTCCTACTTTACCCACGACTATAATATCTCCTTTGCCGTTGTCTCCAAATGTCACCTTTCCACCGTTAAATGGCCGTAGTGAGAGGAATAAAGATTTGGCTCCTGTCATGTGCTTAGAACAACCACTGTCAAGGAACCAGTGATTGTTCCCCCTCACTCGGTGTTGTTCCAGGATTAAGGGTTAGCGCGTGGAACCCAGACCTGCTTGGGTTCCATTTTGTATTTGTTTGAGGAATATCTAACATAATCATAGCATCTATCTAAAGTCTTTTGCCGAGAGTGACATTGATACCGTAGATGACCTATTTTGCCACAATGCCCGCAAAATCGGTTATCATATGTATCAATGTATTTAGGTTTCCATACACCATAAAATCCTTTTGTCCTCTTATTAAAAGTTCGGTTTGGCGTTTGTCCATAACCGTTTTTGTTCTTCTAAACCAGTCTATCGAACCAGTTTGGTCCAGTTCTAGGTGGTTGTTGATCTGGTCTAGAACTGGGTTGTCCTCGGTATCTATTACCCTTAAAGGGTTGGTTTTGAAAATTTGATTTTTGATTAGATTGAATATCCCTTGGAATATATCCGAGACCTGCAATCTCGTTTTCCTTTTTATTGTGCCGAGGAGGACCAGTTCTAGAATACGGTCTAGACCTGGTTTTGTTCCTTGCACTATAGGGTTGGTATTCCGGTCTATTTTTAAAATCTATACACTCGGCTACAAGGCGATGAAGATGATCAATCAAAATACCAACGCTCAAAATTTTTTAGAGAAGCTTTTCATCGTGATTAACTTGTTTGTTCATACTATCAAGCTTAATAGGGCAAATGATTTCATCTTGTTCTAAAACCACTTCACTGTACTTAAGCCTTTCATCTATTAACTCTCCCACTTTTGTTTCAAGCCTTATCTTGGCTCTCGTGGCTTCCTCGAGTTAGACTAAATCTCAGTGATTTGTGATTTAATATGATCATTTTCAGAATGGTTTTGATTAAGCTCAATAGTCAATCTTTTGAAAATTTTCCGAGCTTTGGTTTTGGATACAGAGTCAAACTTAGATAGAAAATTTTCAAAGTTTACCTCGAAGCTCTCTTGGTCGGATTCCTCGTCAGAGTGTACCATAAGACATAGACCCGCATGGTTGGAGTTCTTATCACTCTATTCTTCTTCTTCATCGGATGAGTCTCCCCAGGCTGCCATCATTGCCTTCTTGAGATCTCTATTAAATCCTTTGTCTTTGCTGAACCTCCCGTTGGAACTGGACTTGTTCTTATCGTAGGTCCGGTCATTTTTCTTTTGTGAACAGTCTTTAGCCTTGTGCTCAAAGGAACCACAAACAAAACATCCTTGGTTATTAAAAGATTGAGTGTTCTTTTTACCTTGTTTGTTCCGGTTGTTCTTGAGCCGTCGGTACATCTTTCCGAATTGTTTTGCAAACATGCTCATTTCATCATCTGATTCACTTTCGGATTCTTCCTCCTCTTCTTGAGCTTTTAGAGTTATTCCTCTCATATGTCAAGAGTGATCCTGTCAAGTCTTCAAGAGTCATGGTGGATAGGTCCTTTGATTCCTCAATGGCCGTGGTCTTAGGCTTCCATACCGAGGGCAAGCTTCTCAAGTTTTTTCTCACTTGATCTTCCACAGTAATTTCCTTTCCAAGGGCTAAAAGCTCATTAATGATATTAGTAAAACGTGTAATCATATCCTTAATTGACTCTTTAGGCTTCATTACGAATAACTCGTAATTACGCATAAATATGTCAATTTTAGATTTTTTTACACGTGAGGTACCTTCGTGAGTAACCTCGAGCAAATCCCACATTTGTTTGGCAGACTTGCATCCTAGAACCCGGTTGTGTTCGGCAGGACCAAGTCCACAAATCAAATATTTTAGTGCTTGGGCATTATGCTCGAGTTATTGATAATCATCAGTGGTAAATTCAGATTTAGGTTTATGAACAACATTACCTTCGCCGTTTAGCTTTGTGATGACATTGTCACCACTTTCTATCACATTCCATATCTGATAATTATCGGCTTTGATAAAGTTCTCCATACGACTCTTCCAGAACTGATAGTATTTGCCATTGAACAATGGTGGCCGTTGAGTCGAGTACCCTTCTTCCAATCGGTCAACCGTATTCATTTTTCCAGATCTCTTCCCAAGGTATTAACCTCTATGTGGTGAAGACCGGCTCTGATACCAATTGATGAACCGGTTAGCAACACAAGAGGGGGGGGGGGTGAATTGTGTGTCTGTGGAACCGTGACAGTTTTTCGCCAAGTTCTAGTGTGGGGTAAAGGGAATTGCGAAATAGTAAAGTGCACAAGAATTTAACGAGGAAAAATCCCTTGGCTCAAAGGGATTAAAAAACTTCGACCTCCCTCAGAGGAATTTTAACAACTTCACTAAAAAGCCTTTGAATGATTACAACGGAAACTCTCCTAGTCTACCCTTGAGTCACCCCAACTCTATCCTCTCTAGGAAGAGTTATGCTTCTCTACCTTGTGGGTAGAGAGCCTCTCATCTTTACAACAAAGCTCTCACAACACATATTACCCAACCAGAGGAAGCTATACTTAGATCGTCCTCAATAACCCAATTACAATATAAGAAGGGAATAAGAACTCTGTCTAGAACTCCAGGAGCAGTTTCAGGTGCCTTGGACTTAGTATTTCTCTTGAGTGTTTCTCTTGATATTTTCTTGGTCAAGCTCACTTTATTTCTCTTTGGCTGCTTTGGTTATATAGGCTGCCTTGATATGTCCGTTGATGCATCTCTTTCCTTGAATAGTCTTGCAGCTAATCACGGGATTTGCCTTGATATTATTTGAAAAACCTTCCTTCTATAATGATCTTCTTTATTCGAGATCAATGCAAAGGGCAATCATATTCACAAGATATCATGCCAATATATAGAAGGATGTACGCACCATGACAATAATATATTCAAATCATGTGCCAACATATTATTTCTTTTTAGCAAGCCAAGATACTAAAAATATTTATTTAATACATTAAGATGACAAAGCTTTTCAATCTGGTGTGGCAAACTCAAAAGTGCTACGGTCAACTACCATAAAAGAAGCAGGGTATTTTAAAGATACTTTCCATAACCTATATATGTCAACAAATTCAATTGGATGTCTAATCATGTATGGAAATATATTTGAATAAAAGCATGTACGTAATTATGCAGCAACTACTCATATGGCAATAAGATATTCATGTAATCAATTAATTATAAGCAAGCCAAAGTTACTTTATAAAAAAGTACAATTACTTTTTATAATGTTAAAAGTACAATTACGTATGCATATATAATGGTCATGCAAAAAGGCACTCATATTACTTTCCATAAACCATATGTACCAATACATCCAACAGAATATCTAATCAATTATGGAAATATATTAATGCACGCAAAATATCATACGTCGAAAGACATGCACATGCAGACACGTAACTAATATGGGAACGAGTATTTCATGGAACTCTTCTGTCCAGAGTTCATATTAGAACTTTTCGTAGTCCACCTGCATGGTTAGTGAAAGAATAGTTCTATTCTTTACTCTTACGGAACTGGAGCGGTTCTGTATGTCATTCCACTTATATGGTTAGTTATCAACAAAACCACATACTCAACAAAAATGGTGCTAGACTTACTCATCACTTTATATGCATCACATTCCCTCTGTCCCCAAATAAGAGATGTACACTTATGGTTCCTCATGTAAATGCTTAAATTAGTTTAATAGTTATAGGCCCATAGATGACTATGAAGTAAATAGGCATTCAAACATAAATATATCATCAAGTAATTGACATTTTAAAATATAGATTTACACTTTTAATTTAGTTAGATTCCTCAAGTATATGCATCATAATCGCTCTGTCCCCAAATCAGAGATATACACTTTTGGTTCCTCAAGTAATTAAACGAATAATTTAGATTGATGTAGGCTACAATTGTTTTGAGATTAATGTAGTGATGTATCAAATTATTAATGGCTTACCAGCAATATGCTCTTTGTTTTACAATGAATCTGCACCAGCACATGTTATTTCTTTTCACGTTTAGGATCAGACGCTTCATTCTTCGGTCATCCAAGAATATGATGCATATATTTGAGGAACCAAATTCAATTACCCTTTTCCCATTGAAACATTTGCTTTTAGATTATGGGGCTGCTGCATACTTTAGATTATATCTAGTTCATGTTTAATCTGTATTAACTTTACCATTGAAAACTGGCTACTAGTTAAGGTAATAAAATAATCTGCCCCATAATGTTACATAACAATCTTATTTTACAATCTTATAATTGACAATGAAGGTAAGGGCATTTAAGAGATGAAAAAAATATTGGTTTAATACTCAGCTTAGTTGAGTAGTACTATCTGCTTTACCATTTGATCTATATATTAAAAAGACTTAATTGTTTATGTTTTATTCCCGTCATCGCTCCCGCAGCTTCATTCCATCTGTTCATCTTCTAGACACTCCATTTTCTCCATCTCCCAGTGCACCCACCCTCACCCAGCCAGGGTCGGATCTGGCTATAGGCCAGGTAGGGCCTAGGCCCAACCTCAAAAAAATTAAATTTACTAGTATATATATGTATTATACTATATGTAGTGTTGTCAAATAAGGTATAATTACAATGAAAGTCAAAATAAACATAAAACCTGTATTAGCAAGATGGAAGTATACTACTGTGTTGGCTTGCATGTTCTGAGTTCGAATCCCAGGTACATCAATCATTTTTAACTTTTCAATATACTGGTAGAGCATAGTGCGTAAAAATTTCATTTTTTATGTCTAAAAACTCTTTGTCTCACAAAAGAATAAAAGGATTTTTCCTTCAAACATATATATATATATATATATATATATATATTTAAACATGGTCTCCTAAGTTTAGTTAATAGAAGCTTAACACTCATATCAAACCGGTGAATGAGCTAAATAGTAATATCGTGAACTCTATTGAGCTTTTGAATATTAGTTTGAAAAATTAATTTGTTCAATTCATTGGGCTTGGTAGGTGAAATTAGTTTAATATGTATGCATTTGAGGTGTTTTTGTATTAGACAAAAAGTCTTATTCCTGTTATATTTATTCTTTTCTTTGACATTTATGTTGCAAAAGATTTTATTTTATAACAGCCAAAGGACTTTCTCTCTCTAGGGTTGCCTCACGCAACTTCTAGTTTTTTCGTCCGCCTTCGAGTCTATCGAAGGGCGTGTTGGTTGGGTGAGTTGGGCGGCGCTTTGGAGTCAGGACGTTGGACGAATGGATTGGCGGGTAAAGAGGCGGCTTTGATTATTTTGTTCGGTTTTCCGGATGCAAGGAAGGTAGTGGCTTCGACGAATAGTCTAGGAGGACGGTTCAGTGCTTCCGAGGTGATATCTAGCAACGGTGTGGCGGTGGAGTAATAGATTAGGAACATGGAAAACTTTGTTGATAGGTATAAACAAATGGCGATCGGGGCTGAAGAGGAGGAGTAGGACCTTGATGAGGTTGAGGCTGAGGGAGCTCCGGTGGAGGTGAGTTCGGCGGGCTTTCCGGTGATTGGCCAGGTTTTGACGGACCGAAAGGTCAAATTCCCAGACCTTAAAGAGATGATGCTCACACTTTGGAGGCCGGGGAAGGGTATGTCGGTAAAAGAAATTGGTGAAAAGAGGTACCTATTTACTTTTAATCATCGATTTGATATGATGCGTGTGCTTGAAGGAGGTCCTTGGCAATTTGAGCGTAGTCTATTAATGTTAAAGAAGTTCTACCTGATGATATTCCACATAAAATTATTCTTAATGAGACTAAGTTTTGGGTTCAGATTCATAATGTCCCCTATAGTCTTGTTAATCTGGGAACTGCTAGGCGTGTGGGAAATTTCATTGGGGAGTTTATAAAATATGATGATAATCAGAAGAGTGATAGATTGGAGCCATATATGAGGGTTAGGGTTGTTATGAAGGTGGATAAATCACTGAAAAAGGGGATAGATCTGAAAAAAGATGGCAAAAGTTATTAGGTAGATTTCAAATATGAAAGATTGCCCAACTTTTGTTTCATTTGTGGTTTTATTGGACATTTAGATAATTTTTGTCCTTTAAATTATGAAGAAGGCTTAGGTTTAGAAAAAAGATTTGGAATCCATCTTAGAGCAGGAAGCGGGGTGAAGACCAGCCCAACAGGAGGTAATAAATGGCTCCTAGATGGTTCATCGAGCTCTGGCAGAACGGGTGGATATACAGGGGCATATAGATCGGAAGAGAAGCTAGGTGAAAAAGAGAAAGAAGCAACGACTGAATCAGCCCAAAGCATGACCAAAGGAGGAGGGGAGGAATCAAAAAAAGAGGTTTCAAACAGAAGGAAGATCTGGGAGACTCGGACAGAGAAGGTAAACGAAGAGGACAACATGGCTTTGGATGGGGCAAAAAACGGGGAGGAGGCGGGCTTTGCTCTTTAAGCCCGCCAAAGCTGCCGATGGGAGTGTGGAGGCTGTTCGAGTTTACTGGCTGAGGAAGAAATCTTTTATTTTTTGTTTGGTTTACTTCTTTAGGGATTGTTATTTCTGTTTTGCTATTTGATTTTGGATGTGGGGGATAAGAGGAATATGGTGACCGTTTTTGGCTCTTGGGTTCCCATTTATGGATCAACAAATTATATTGCTTCTTTGGAGGTGATTAATTCCGAGTCTGGTTCGCGGGATAACGGTTGTCAGATTTCTTTTTGTCTGTTTACCCATACTCTGAAATATCTGTTATCAATATAAGCCGAATTCTTTCAAAAAAAGATTTTATTTTATACATAGCATTTGAAAATAAATTTTGTTAAATAACATACTAGTACTAATGTACTACTACCTCCGTTTTTTTTTTTAATCTTCACAGTTTGAATTCACACAAAATAAGGAAAGAAATTTGACTTTACTGTAGAGTACACTGTTGAGGCACTGTTTGACACTGTTTGGCACTGTAGAGACACTGTTTGGCACTGTTGAGACACTGTTTGGCACTGTTTGGCACTGTTTTGATGTAGATTTCTTTGCCAAAAAAGGAAATAAGGAAGTGTGAAGTTTATTTTAGACCGTCCCAAAAAGGAAAGTGTGAAGTTTATTAAAAACCGGAGGGAGTATTTTACTATATTTTGACATTTTTTTTGGCAATATATGTTGTTTAATCAAATTTTGGCCCCCAGATTGAAAATGCTAGATGCGCCCCCTGCTGCTCCCAATCGCACCGGTACCTCATCCCTGCCCCGGAACCAAACCGTAACCTCACACTAGGGGTGGGCAAACGGTTCTAGAACCGCGGGTCGGGGCGGGTAATGGCGGGCCGGGGCGGGTAATCTGCGGTTCTTAGTTTAAGGAAAAGAAAACGGGGCGGGACGGACAATTATTAACATAGGTTCGGGCCGGTTCTCAAATTTTAAAATCACGGGTACCCGGTCCGGCCCGTTAATTTAGCCCAGTAAAAGTTTTTTTAATCTTGAGCCCAGTTAACCGTATAATAATAGACTATAGCCCAGCGACCCCGACCCGTGTAATAGCCTTATAGCCCTAGTCGTCGTCCTCTATGATCTGTTGCGTGAAGAGACCGAGGCCCTGACGATGTGAGAAAGTGTGAAACATAAATCGACAACTGCGAGCCGATCCGGCGACTTAACTGCGAGGCCGCGACTTGACTGAGAGGCTGTGAATTGTGAACATCGTGTTGTACGGAGCTGAGACCCCCTCGCTTGACTGAGGTTGCGATTTTAAGGTGTGTATTTTATTATTTTCTAACAAATCTTTACCTCTGTAAAATAATCTAGATACTATCTTCTTTGTTTTATTTTTGTTTTAAAAAGATTACTACGGAGTATTAGTATATAGTTGTATAATTCATTAATACAGTTGATTAATATGATGAAGCAATAAGATTTGGTATTACAGAGTAATGGAGAACAATATGGACTATGTAGTATTTGGAGAAAGAAAACACTTCTTCTCTTACTCTGTTTAGTAATTACTTCGTATTAGGTTGCTATTTTTGCTAGTATTGGGTTGTTTTTTTGCTAGTATTGGGTTGCTTTTATTAATCAGCTTCCAATTACTTTGAGTAATGAAGTATTGAGAATAATCTTGTATTTTTTTTTTAAATTCAAATTGGGGCCTCGAATTGATCTTTGGAATAGTGTCTCAATTTTACTAGACGACCCTGACAATGAAGCTGCTAAAGTAATGCTCATTTTAACATTAACTGGCTGGTTATCTTGTTATATGTAGGTTGTGTTTTATTAACTATAAAATATGACTATTTTACACATTTGGTAAATTTTGGGTAAATTTTGGGTTCGTCTTTCACTTGTATTGCTATCTTAATTGTCAACAACAATTCAGGAACCGAAAAACCCGGACCGGACTGATCCGTTTGAAACGGGCCGGGTAAGGTCTGGTTCCTATTTTCAAAATTGAAATACCCGGACCGGACCGACCCGTACAATGGAACCGGCGGTTCCATTTTATTTTGCATTACCCGGCCCGACCCGGCCCGTGCCCAGCCCTACCTCGCACCCATCCACGCTTGCTCCCATCGTTTTCGCCTTTGGCAACCAGGTGCGTGGTTTTTCCATTTTGCTCATGTGGTTCCTTATTTGGAAGATGAATCACTAATGAACTCAGGGGTGAAATTTCTGGATGAAATAGGTAAAGAAGGTTTGTGTTGGGTGTATTAGTTATAAATTTTTGAGGAGTATAGGAAAAGTTTAATTCATTCCTTTCACCCAAAATGCTCTTTTTTATAGCAATCTTTGAAGTTCCAGATATGTAGATGACATGAAAGGCGTAGAATGTGGTTTTAGTCGGTTCTTCAAATTCTCATTTATTTTCCCTTTCCTTTTTACAAAAAAAAATATAGTACCAAATTAATAGCAAAAATTGGTTTAGACATGAAAGCTTATAGGAGGACCGAAAGTATGCTTCTTGGTTTAGTGTTCCTGGGTCAGTTAGGATACTATATATCTATATATGAAACCCACATATGGCCCTTTGTATTAATATTGTGCTTTTGATCACTAATGGCAGACTGTCAATAAGGAAGACATTTAGAAAGTTAGTAAAAAAGTGTAAAGGTTGGTTTTTTATGGCTTGTTGCCTATAAGAAGTTGAGTGAATGGATCAGTATCAACCCCCCTATTTTAGGACTCTTAGATTCATGGGATATGCTATTGATTAAAAGGAAATATTTTTTTTAGCAAACTTATTCCCCCGTGTTTACTTATATGTTATATCTCAGGAAATAAAAATTAAGTGTAATGTGATTAAAGTAATTATTTTTATTTCGTGTCTCTTAAAGTTTTTTCGAATTCAAATAATAGAAATAACTTAGAAAGTGAAAAAAAAAATAACTGACATTAACTCATTGAGTGTGAACTAATAATCCTTTGTCCTCTACATTTCTTGGATAGTTAGCTGCAATTGACAAAGCATCAGACACTATTCCTTGCATGAGTGCATCGTACACTTAGCTGCATTAATTATAGGGATTTACAGGCCTGCTGTCTGCATCTGTTCTAGCCAAAAATTGAGTCCTTGAATCAGACACTGTCCTTTTTCCTTATAGACAACATTTCAACTTTTGGTTTGTCATCATCATAGTTATTACGGCGTCGCCATGGCGTCGCCTAAACGTCGCTATATCGTCGTGGCGCTATCTGAAGCTCGCCATGGGAGGTCGAGACGCCATAAACCATTTGGCGTCGACGCAGCGTCGCTGTGGCATCGGAAACACGCCATAGACGCCTAAGCGACGACCCAAACGTAAGTTAATCAATTTCGAACAGGCCCAAACCCAATTATTTGAACCCATCAAAATAAAATAAAATAAAATAAAATAAACAGACCTATCTACGAATCGATGACTTCTCAAAAGCACAGTCGCTTCCACCCGTCTTCATCGTTCATTCGTTTGCACGCTCCAGCTTCGCTTGTATTTCCGTCGCCCAGGCTGTAGTCGCTCGTGACTCACAGCGATTGTCGTCCGCTGTTTTTTTTTGGTCCAATATTTGTCTAGACTCTAGAGTCGGTTTAATGTGCAAGTCCTTTTTTTTGCATTACTCCAGTATTGTGTGCAGAAATATTTAATGTTTTATGTTGCACTCTTTCAAAAAAAATGTTTTATGTTGTACAAAAATTTAACCTGTGCTTTGTATTTAATGTGGCATGCTTTGTATTTAATGCTGTGTTAAACTGTGTTTTACAGAAAATCATTTAACTGAAGTGTGCATTGTTGTACTATATTTAATTTTAGTTGCTACTATTTTAGGAAATGTTTCAATTGTTTCAATTTTATGAAAACAACTTTTATTTTATGGATATGGATTTCATTGGATTTGTTTGGGATTGTTTTGATGTACTATAGGCTTATGGATTACTCTGTATGTTGTTTCTGTGATTACATGTTTTATTACTTCATTTTTAGTGTTGCCTACAAGTGTTACATGTAGGTATTTTAGTATGTAAAACGTATTATGAATTTATTAGTGTATATGTCGACTTATCGCCGTGATGCCGCCGCGACAGGCGCCATATCGCCATGGCGGTATGGCAGTCCGGAGGCGCCGCGCCGCAAAACCCCGCCGTAACAACTATGGTCATCATATTGTTCAAAAGACCCGAGGATACATTTAGGAACAACCAAGAACAAAAGATTTTTAGATGTTAAATAGAGCAAGCAAACCAGCCCAGGAATGAAAAATGAAAGTTCATAAAATGCTGTACAACACCATATTGGGACCCTAGAAATGTTTTTGTTGAATATACACTTTCTTATTTGAAACTTTTTTCCACTATCCTTATGGAAACAAGTCTATCTAATCTACATACTACGAATTCTTCTCCTCATTTCATTATTGCGGTGAACCTGATTGCATTTCAAAGTGTGTGACAGATTGACCCGCTTTTACGTAGTAGTATGTTTACGATTTTACTGTACAATAGGCTACCAAAGTACCTTACCGTCATGTTGCTGACCTTAGGATTGTGGAAATATTATCATGTTACTTGCCTTAAGGATTGCTAAAATATGCACCAAAAGTTTTAATTGTTTAGAAAAGATGTATTTGTACTAACATTTATATAGGAAACCATACCAACACTTTTACATCTTCATCTTTCCCCGTAGGTGATAACTCTTAAATAATTCTTTTTAGATACAGTTAGAAGGCAAGTATGTAGTGAAAGGAAAATTTGCTTGTTTTGTAGTGTTTGTCATTCTATGAATTATATAGATTAGATATAGGCAACATTAACCATTTTTATGATTAAAGTGCACCTAAATGTTTCGATAGTAAATATGAAGAAAAAAGGGATAATTTGAGTTTGCACCCCATATTATTGTGCAAATTGGACTTTGCACCTCATTTTTAGAAGTCTTTGTTTTTGCACCCCAACCCCATATGAAAAGAAAAAAATGCCCCTCCATTAACAATTCTGTTGGCCTTCAACATATTTCTGATCAAGGACATTTTTGTATTTTCATATGTAGTTGGGGTGCCAAAACAAAGTCTTTTAAAAACAGGGTGCAAAGTCCAATTTGGACAATAATATGGGGTGCAAACTAAAATTAGCCCAAGAAAAAAAGAGAAACCCTCAAATGGTGGAACATACGATGCTTGATTGGGATTTTTCAAAAAAAAAAAGATGCTTCATTGGGATAGAATTCCCCTTTCTCTATTGATTATTTGAGTTTGCATGTTATTCGAGCAGGGTAGCCCATTTTGAAGGCCCAAGAACAATACAGCATGCACACTGACCAAAGAAGCGTGATTTCCCCGTGCTCCGCCTGTGCAGCCGTAGACGGCGGCCTTGTGATACCAGCGACGGATGCAATTCGTTCATTTCTCGTCGCTTCTACGCAGGACTCTCACCTTGCTGAAGATATGAGAGACCTTGCTGCCTCACTCTCCCTGTTAGTGTCCATTCCTTACAAACCTCTTCGATCCGTATGGATGGGATCGAACCCGACAAAAAGACCCGAACTCCTCTCCCTTCTATGTGGAACCGATTTCATGTTCCCTAGCCCCAAGCCAAGAGAAAAGAGCAAGGAGCTGAAGGCTCGGCTAAGAAAGCTTGTGGAGGCATCGGAGAGGAAAGCCTATGAGGAATTAGTCAAGGACATAACCCCCAGGAAGAAAGTGGAAGAGCCTTTCTCTTCTTACAAGGATCAATTGGGATTCGGTAAGCTACGTTATTTTTTGGCTCTTTATGCTCATCTCTATGCATGATCATAAATATGTGAGGTTGCTATAGGCTGTTGCCATATTTATATCTTGAGGTGTTGGTGTAAAATGCAATTTTTATTTCTAGAATTTGAAGTGGAAAGAAGCAAGCTTGGATTGATTTAGTCAGGAATTTGGATTATAGAAAGTAGAAACAGTGATTAGCCTTGTGTGGTGCATAGGGTTGTAAACAAATCAAATAATTTGATTCGATCCGTGATTCGAGTTTGAAAATGTTGAATCGAATTCGAGTAATTTGAATATGAATATCAGTACAAATCTGTTTTTTGATTCGAATAGTTTTCGAATACAAGTACAAATACTATGATATTCAATTCGAGCAATGTTCGAATATATTCAAATTATGTGTGTGTTTGTCTGTATATATTCATACAATATATACTATTCCTTATTAATAAATATAACTCAATGTAAAAATATTAATAACATACTCCGTAATATATATGTAAAAAACTAGTAGGTATTTTGCGTATTTTAATTTAAGTGTTCTTACTTTTCCAGACTAAAATAGCTTATTTTAGAGATATACTTCTCCGTTGATTTATTTATGGTAAATTCTATGGTACCCATAAGGTACCATACATTTGTCCACATGGACCTATCAGAATGTTGCAGTTGAATTATTTAAGTCTAAATTAAAAATGATATACCTATTTGGACCAATCAAGTGAATGGTAGGTATGGTACCCCATTTTTTAAATGGGTACCAGAGTTCTCAGCTTTATTTATATTGAGATTAAATTTGAAGAAGTGAGTTGTGTATATATATATATATATATATATATATATATATATATATATATATATATATTATTTTGTATGAAATATGGACTATGGAAATGAGTAAAAGGGGGAAATTATTTTCATTATAATTTTAATTATTTTCATAAATTAACTTTAATGTTTTTCGAATTCAAATATATTCGAATATACCAAGCGAATCGAATACGAATGTAAAATAAGATTCAAATATTAAACGAATACGAATACGAATATTCTGTAGTCATACAAATAATATTGTCGAGTATTCGGTTTGATTTGATTCCTTGACAAAATGACAACCCTAGTGGTGTATAGTCCATCTTTATTATTTTTAAATTTGAAGGTCACTGGGAAGGATCAAGGACTGCAAAATGTAGCTCAGTGAATGATGCTAAGAAATCTAGCACTTTTGGTTTGCTTTCAATTTTATCACTTAGTTTTTAGATGGTGAGCAAACCCCATGGTTAACTATTCGAATTTTTGGTTTTGTATTTGTATTATGATTCATGTCAGAACTCAGAATATAAGAGAGTATCAGCGTGTACCGTGTAGTATCTATGTTTGGTACGTATATGACATGCCCCTTCTACAAAAGTGTTTAGAGAGATTGTACAAAATCTATCTCCAGGTAACCTTCATTGATGATTGACATCTCACATTGTGCACGATAACTTCATCTATAGGGTTCTACAGTTGGTACTTGCCCATGTTGCATTTCAGTCATTTACAGTGTATATTTCTTATTAAGGTGTAAAACTGTAAATATCCTCTAGTTTTTTCTTTTGGAAATTCAAATTCGTA
This sequence comes from Cuscuta epithymum, assembly GCA_945859915.1. Taxonomy (NCBI): domain Eukaryota; kingdom Viridiplantae; phylum Streptophyta; class Magnoliopsida; order Solanales; family Convolvulaceae; genus Cuscuta; species Cuscuta epithymum. The sequence continues at coordinate 1,940,272 of CAMAPF010000007.1, forward strand.
GTACCAAGATTGGGTAAAAAAATTGTCCTTCACACAAGGCTTTAAATAGGAAAACAATCTTTGCAACACATTTATACTTCTAAGATAGGAACAATGTTTATTTATTCATTTAAATATAAATTTGTATGAGTAAAGGGTCAGTTTGGTCATCGAAGTTGCATAAAAGGGGTCAAATATGTCCTTTATAGAAGATTCTGTCCGGATGTGCCATTTGAGGCGGTTCCCGGTGGATTTTTTTGATATATTTTTTTGAGAATCTTATTCATTAAGTCTAGTTTACTCATACCAAATTTCAGCTAAAAATTCAATCGGGAAGGCATTCAAATGAATTCTTGAAGATAACTGCGCTTTTAACTGCACAGTTATCTTCAAGAATTCATTTGAATGCCTTCCCGATTGAATTTTTATCTGAAATTTGGTATGAGTGAGTCAGTGAACTAGACTTAATGAATAAGATGCTCAAAAAATTTCATAAAAAAATTCCACCGGGAACCTCCCCAAATGGCAACGGCCGACGCCGATACTGTAGCAACTTCGAGGACCAAACTGACTCTTTACTCATATTTTTATTACATGATCATATATGTTCTCCTATTTAGATTATATTTTGCTCCTTCTCAAGCTTGATTTGGCTTTTAATTTTCATCATCAATTTGAAGGAATTTTGTTATTGTGAATGTATTTATATTTTGTAAGTGATATCTGGTTAATTGCAGGCTTGCACGTTGTGCTTATTATGTTCACCGGCTTTTTGGTTGGATATGCTGCTTTCAGGGCATTGTTTAGTCACAGTCCAGCCATGGTAACTTGATAGCATATATTTGTATTTATTTATTGTTAGGCTATGTGTGCGCTTAATAAATGATCACAACTTCCAAAGATTTAGCATACCTTTGCTGCTTTCTTCACATTCGGTGTTAGCTTTTCTTTGCTTAGCTGACATCAATTGTATTCTTTTTACAGAATGCTGCTGGTGGTATCCTCGGATTGGTTGTAGGCATGTTGGTTGAAACACTTCTTTTCGTTGTTAGAACTACTAGTATGGATCGAAGATCCAGTTTTACTTCTCAAACGAAAAAGAATCAGTGAAGTTCACCATAAGGCTGTGTTTGGAATGCAGAACATGGTACGTGAAGGCAAACAATGTTTAAAAGATTGAGATATGTTTAGATTTTTAGTTTTTATCATAGAAATAGATTAGTTAAATGAGCTAGAACCAGTATAAAAGAAATAAATATACTTCGGATGAACAAATATTTTTTCATCACGTTTTCTCTCCTTCCCAAATTCCCTATTGTTTCTTCTGTGTTTATTTCCCTATTCCAGCATTTAGACATTTGTGGTTTGATGTTTTCTGCTATTTGAACTGCAAAAAGTTTATATATGTTTGGCAATTGTGATATATTAAATTAAGGCCATCGTCTTATCTCTATTGCTGTCATATGCCACCTAGGATGTTTCCACAAATGCTCTTTGTGTAGTACATTTATTTAGTTGCCTAAGACATGATTTTAATTGTTGATGCTTCTACTATCTGAGTATCTGGTTCTATGGACAATATTGTGGTTTAAATGTTCCATGTAGAAAGTCGATTGACTAAAGAATGAGCAAAAACAATTGAAGCGTCCTTTAAATTTCAACAATAAATTTGATGTCCTTGTCTACTACCGCTACAAGGATCTTTTGCTGCTCCAACTTGTGCAGCATATACCCTTTCATCCATAAAAAGCGTCTGGTTTTAAAAGTTATATCATGTCCCAAAAAAAGTACAATTTAACAATGAAGATAGTTTCACATTGTCATCATTGTACTTTCAAAACTGTAAATTGCATACAAATATATATTTTACATTTGTATACAAATAACTTCCCAAAAAAGTGTTGCAAACAAGTTATACTTGATAAAGACTATATTTGGAAGAGAGGAGTGTCAAATTGGCCCTCATATTCTATAAGGAAACTCATTCAGCCCTCATGCTTTAACTTCCATCAATTACATCCTTCTACTTTAAATGTCATGAAATCCATTTTTTAGTAGGTAACTCTGATGTGGCGCACATTTGGATTGACACAACACATACGTGGTGCTCATGCCACCCCCCCCCCCCCCTTCTTTCGTTTTCTCTCTCATTCCCCATTCCCTAGTCTTCTCTTGCAAAGCAACATCTTCTGCCTCGCAGGCAAGCATCTTGGAATCTTACAACGATGAAGCTAATTGGTGACGAAGAAGAGCCACTCTCCTCTAGCCAGTAACTGTAAAGTCATTGTTGGACATCTCCAAGTTAACCAATTTCTAGATCAAGTCATCAAGGGGAGCTTTGTCGCTGTCATCCTCTCTGGTCACTGTTCATTGTTGCTCTCGTCCAGCTCCCTCCGATTGAGTTGGTTGTCGTTCTAGATCAAGGGGAGCTTTTAACTTTGGCAAACTATGTCGTCTTGTCGGGAAACTCTCTCCACGATGACTTGTCTCTCCGGGGCCATCAGAATTTCGCTCCAAAACCTTCTCCACGAACTCAAAGAGCTAAAAAATATACATATAAAATGCAGTTATCTTCCAAAAATCATCTGACTGTCTTCCTGATTGAATGTTAAGTTGAAATTTGGTGTGGTTAAACTAGACTTGATGAAGAACATACAAACAAAATTTCAGAAAAAAATACCACCGGGAACTGCCCCAAACGGCAGAGGCTGGAAGGGGCTCCTGTTCGGACTGGCCAGACATGAATATTCCTTATAACCAAGCAGTTGAAATTCAGAGTACTAACATGGCCATTCAGAAGTGTTATTTATAGCTTCTATTGCTAAGCAAAACATTCTGAAGAAATAAATAATGAAATACTGCTTGTGGAGTTGTGGTACTATAGCTGAAACCATTCTAAGAAACAATGATTTTGTTTGCCCATGTTATTTATAAAGATCAAGGAGATAATGAGTGAAATACATCATTTACAGCCATAACTCATAAGCATTACTAAGCAAAACGTTTCACAGAAACCATTGTATAACAAACTGACTTTGTATAACAAGCTGACCGAGTATACACACAAAAAATAAATTAAGCATCCATGGGCTGGGGAGCTTCTGTATGGGATATTTTCAGTGTTTTACCTTCTCCCCTCGAGATATTTATTTTGTTCATTGTTTACTTCTTTACATAATTTTTTTAATACACTTGTTAGAGTTTACTGCTAAAACTTTCAATGCTTGTTATACTACCCTTACAAAAAATAGCATCCAATAAACTGATTTAGTACTTAACTGCGGGCAAGACATCAAGTTGGGAACCGAGTTTCTCCTCTGCGGCCTTCTCAGCTTTGATCCTAAGCTTTGTCAATTGCTTCTTCGTCTCATATGTGGCTTGTGACCTCTCTTTCCTCTTATCTTCCCAAACCTGTTATGGAATAGAGAGGGTAGTTATTTATATTATTGATTAGACAGAAAATGAATTATTTTAAATTCATTTTATCTCTAAGCCAATGATGATTGTATGAACATACACTATTCTTTTCAGTAATTATGTAACAATGTGAGTACGTAACTCAACATATCAGGCTTAGGGAAAGAGCACCCCATTCATCTAAAGTACACAGAAATGCCCACTCTCCATAGTTACAAAGAATAAAAGGTTTCCAGATGTTTATAAATGATAGACTCATAGACTAAAAATAAGACATTTGACGAGTACCTTGACAGCAGGGGAGAAAATATCATTTGTTTCTGAAATGAGAACATAATATATGTTTATTAGAAAATGAATAGCCTATATTCGTATCGGAGTGCCATTTGGGCAATGGACCATCACCATACCATTACCATGTTCTATGAAATTCAGAACTGTCATAGTGCTTAATGCTTTTGAGCCCTTTCCAGTACATAGCAAAGAATGAAACTCCTCCCAATCAGCATCGGCACAAGAAGGGCTGCCAAAGTGTTGATATGGGATAAAAGAAATTTATTAATTCTTCCTGAAGCCTCCAATAGCATTTTCATATTATTATCGATTTGAAACTATTATGAGAAAACATGAAAATTTGGACCTGCAATAATAGGTTTCTTATTCGCATCCCCCAAGACATGAAACAATTGGGGGCAAGGGAAATAGTTCTGAATATGGTAGCTGAATATCACCATTCATTAATGTTTGAACCAGATCCTTAGAGATGCTTACTTTGGGATTGGAACTGCTGGACAAACATCCCCCTTTCTCCTCCAGATTTTCTGTATCAGAACAATCTTCTTCATCAGAATGATTAGAGTCCCAACATTCTCTTTTTATGTGAACTTTTTTCCCTTCCACCCTCATCTGTTTAATCAACAATTTTTTTCCAGCAAACCTGCCTCCCAATTTGATGTTCAATGGAGCCAATAAACCGGAAACAATAACTACACACAAGGCAATCAAGCTGCAAACAAGGAGAAACATTTGAGGCATGTGGGGAAAAAAAATAGTTTACCATGTAGAACAAATGCATCTTTAGGAATGAAAAAAAGTATAAAAAAAAACTTTCAGAACCTTATAAATGTTGTTCACCAACTAGCTTTTTACTACGTATCTTTTAAAACAAGCTCCCCTTCAATTTAAACGCCCGTAAGGAATGCAAAGAATGAGAAAGAAGACGGAAGAGGCAACACTTCGAAAACGTAAACGGTGACAGTCATTAATACCGTGTTCGATGAAAAGAACAACCAGCTGGAGAAGAGGTATGTGGATGCCATTTAGCTTTGTATTGTAACGGAGAGACAACTTTAGGATGACTAAAACAGAAGCTATAACTTCATTATGCTTTAGTGTTACACCAACAAATTTATATCCCCAAAAGGATTCTAGCCCTCATTGGCAGCATTTATAGTTTGTAAGATATATAGAACAACTCTTTTGTATAGATATATATGAGATAAACAGTTTTAAGATTCAAAGTATACTTTTGTACTAGTTGATAAAGAAACAACTAACCTGAATTTTAGGAGCTATTAGTTTTTCTTTGATATCATGGAAAAAGTAGACTGCGGATCAAATGCTGCCTAAAAATGGGGCCAAACAAGAAAATCAATCCCTATTTTTTAACAAAGAGTTCGTAAAAATGTTCTTCTCGACAGACCTTTCAAGTCCAAGAATGTTCCTCTTTCGACAGACCTATCTTGTCGGAGAAATGGGAAAGGATATGCTCTTTCGCCCTTCGTTTTGGAAAGTTCAGTCGACAGTAGCAGTATAGAACGGCGTTAAATTACAAGTTCATAAATGGAATTATGAAAAAACGGAAATGTGAGTGTGTTTACGGGCTGTAAATAGAATTTCCCTTAAAAAATCTCAGTTGAGGCAAGTCCGAAACTAAGAACAAACCAACTTGTAAATGGCATAAGCTAATGCCTGAATTAATTGGGCCACGTTTCGTTGTGCTGAACACATTTTTTATAATTGTAAAATCAAAGAAAATTTTAATCTTAACGATGTTTTTATATATATTTAGGTACGATTTTATATATATTTTTGTAGATTCCAATTTTATATACGATTCAGATTGATATGCAATTTTATTATCCAGTCTGTGCGAAACTGCAAACTACTATGGAATACTTTTCAGCTCTCTCGGGGTTTTCCAGCAAGTTATTTAAAAAAATGTTTTGGGGTAGTTCTTCTCGTGCTCTTTGAGTTGTCTTGAGCCATATGCAACCACCTTTCCTTCTTGCATAAGAACACATCCTAGGCCATTAAGAGAAGCATCACTGTACACAGTGAAGTCTTTACCCGATACTAAAATCATCAAGGACACCTGTCACATATAGGACACTAACCAAAACACTCTTGGACACTAGCTAGGCAAATCATGCAGTGAGACACTTGGTATAATAATGAGATAATGAAACAAAAGTTGCCTCCATTCCATTTCCCTTGCAGGCTTGCACATTTCACCCATGCATGGAGTAAAACAAATCAATAGTTTTTTTTTTTTTTTTTGCAAATAAAACAAATCAATAGCTAATTCCCCACACTTTGTATATAGTTCGATGGGTAGTGAGCCCAGGCATAGGATCCAAACTAAAGAAAACTTAGTAGACATGAGAGAATACCAACAAGTTTATTCTTCTAATCCTTCTGAGTTCCGACTCTAGTTCTCATATGAGCCATCAGCTTTATATCTATTTTTGTTATTTTTGTTATTCACAGGAAAGATTTTAGTCAGTACCATATACCATATACGAAGTACATCGTATATGACATTTGATTTGTTAAGTGTCATTGTTTATTTTTAATTATTAAATGAGCATGTATGGTTTAGACCTCACGTGTGCATGGCTTAAAGGTAACACTGAAATTACTTGAATTGTTACTTTAAATAAATATATATTACTTAATTAATTTATGCTCAAAAGGTATGCTTATTAGTTAGTGGATTAAATAAATTTATACAGAAATGTTTATACTTAAATAACGTTATAATTTCAAGAGGTAGGGTAAGGTTCAAGTGAGAAGAACCCTTTGGGTGAGAAATGAGAATGAATCTCGGCCATTGGATTCGACTAAGTTGTAGTAAAAGACATTTCATGATGCACTGAAATATGCAATCTAGCACGGTGGCATTTCTGTAAATACTTCTGAAAAATTCGTATTACACGTGTCTAGTGCAACATGAAACTATTTTGGTGCAACGCCGTCAAATATTAGTGCAACATGAAACAGTTTTAGTGCAACATGTACAAAATTTAAATATTACTGCAACATAAAGCCAATTTTAGTGCAACTTCGTAAATCCAATGGCTGAGATTCATTCTCATTTCTCACATTAGATGCATTTCTCACCTGAACCAAAATCTCAAGAGGTATAACTTAAGATCGTTGTAAAGAGGGATATACATATAACATACGGAGTACTAACTACTAAGTACGTATAAATCGGTATAATACAGGATGTTACAAGAACGGTTATGTAATGCTTTATGTTTAGGCAAGAAACTAACACTCCTTCCAAACAATTAAGAACAAAAAGAAAAGAAACAGATTGGGCTTCGCACAAGAAATTACACAAGAATTACTTTAGAATTTTGATATGGATGAACTTAGTAAACAATAGTATGAACTGTGTTCGGTGTTTTTCAGATGATCCCCGTCTGTTTGCAATGTTCTCTATTTAAATATACTTGCCACTCTCCAATCCGCTCGCCTAACTGTCCGTCGAAATAGGCGGTACCCATTTGAACATGCGCTGCTTTCTTTTTCTCCAAGAGTATTCAGTCTTATCCATTTAAAAATGTTGACTAAGCCTACTCCACAGATCGGACCTCAATCCCTCTCTGGATCACCTCGCCGAATTTCCCTTTGGGCCAACCATCACCGTTATTATTAAGGGCCCAACAATTGCCCCCATTCTGAGATCTAATTGGTTTTGGACTCGGCTCCCTCTTTTTCTTTTAAAAACCAAATAGGACTCAGAATCTCATCAATCTATGCCTTGTCTTGGAACTATCAAACTGCCTTTTCGCATCAATAAACCAAACGTCTTGCGTCCTCTTCCTCTTGTCATTCTCCAGAATCCCAGCAACAATTGAACTTCATGGCTTCCCAAAATTTCACCCCTTTGTCTATTCTTGAAGCAAAAAGCTCGAAACAGGCGAGACTCACTGAGGACCAAGTGGAGCACATCCAGACTTCCGCCGGTTTTCCTTCTTCAGCGACCATTCGTTTCCCGGCGGCGAATGAGCGGATGGATTGGTTCTGCCCCGGTTGGGTCAATTTCTTGTACTATCCCTTCAAGATTGGGATGAAGTTTCCCTTCACTCCCCTAACTCGTGGCTTCTTGGAATTCGTCAACCTCTCACCCTCACAAATCATGCCTCAACTGTGGAGGATCTTGCGCGCTTTGGAAGTTCTCAGCGAGAAGTACAGCATTCCTTTCGAGTTTGAGGATCTGGGTTTTACTTATGAACTCCGAACATCCGGCCCTGGCAGATTCACACTGGCCATGAAGGGCAAAAAGCCAAGACTTATTCACAAGGTCGATAAGGCGAATGATAGGGGTTGGATGCACTGGTATTTCTTCGTTCTCAAAAGCTCCCTCGGCAGTGATGGGTCTTTTCTGGAAGATAATCTGCAAAAAGGTACATGAAAATATCTTGCTCTCATCATTATAGTGATGTTGTCCTTTTACGTATCAGCATTACACTTATGTTTTTTATATATGCATTTATATATGTATTGTACTGCGAAGTGTAGTTGTTTATAGCCTCCTATGTTTCAGAAAAGAAATCAATTTCCATTCCTCATGGGTTGCACTCGGAGGAAAGAACGGCACAAATCCAAGCTATCCCCGTGGAAGAACGCTGGTTTGTGAACCTGGTTGCTGAATCACCAGGTACTCTCCCCACTCTAACTCCTGATAGGTCCGCTGGCTTAAGGCGCTCTAGTCGTAATTTGAGGACTAAATCTAATCTGGTTCAAGACTCGTCTGTAGTCTCTCTTGAGGATTCAGAACAGGAATCAGAAAGCTCCCAAGCTGATGGTGAAGGGAATGTAGGTGCGACTGTTCCAATGCAGGTGGTGTTCCCAGCTGTGGCAAACTCTCAGTCTCTGCCCAGCAAGTGCCCTGTTCCTTCCCCTGGTAACCAACTTTACACCAGATTACCCCTGTTTGTTCCTTGACTTGCTCCCCTTATATTTTGTTTCAAGGGTGGTTGTCTTCATTTCAATATGCAGCCGCCTCTTCTTCTAGTTCTCGTCTGGGCCCTACAGCCCATGAACTGCTGGCTATGGCCACTCGTAAGAAAAGAGCTCCAACTAAACTGACTGGTGTTCCACCGAAATTTCCCAAGCATTCTGAGTCTGCTGTGAAGGACCCTGACCTCGTTCTACCTAAAAGTGAAGCAGCATCATCTTCAAAATTCCAGAATTTGAACTTGTCCTTTTCTCCTAATTTTTGTAGCTTAAAGGATGGACTATCAATGAAAAATGAGATGTCACAACTTCTGCTGCCATCTACCCCGGATCTCTTCAACGGGCTGCCCCCAGCCGGAGTCCTAGCTGCTTCCTCAGCCTATGCTTTCCAGGTGTTTACCCTTTTTATTCTTGGTGAAATCTCGCCCTTGTCCAAAATTCTTGTATTAACTCCCTTGCTTTGAACAGAGTGTCCAAGCTAGTCTTGCTGCCGCAGAAAGGGTGGCCGTCCTGGAGAGGACACTTGACGAATTGCGAAGGAAAGAAACGACACTCCTCTCTCAACTCAAAGAGAATGCTCAGCAAATTAGAGGTTTGATAAATGAATCATCTATGCAAGCTGCTCAGAACTTAAAGCTCTCCAAAAGGGTTCAGGTCCTAGAGGCCTATGGTAGACGAAAGAGACAAGAGGTGACAGACGCAGCTTGCTACTATGTTTGGAAAACTAGAGGGGAACTTATGAAGTCTTTCCTTGCTGGTGAGACGTCTAACTGGGAGGCAGAAAAAGATGTAGCTACGTGGACGAAACTGGAAGAAGAGATGGACCCTCCAATTGGGGATGATGGTTTTGATGTTGGACAGTCAGATGGCGAAGCTGACTCCAAACAATCCAAAGACGACTGATTCCTGACTTTCTCATTTAGATCACCTGGTTTTGAGTACTCTTCTTATTATGCTTTTGACAAAACTCTGCTAGCATTTGGTCTCCTGGTGGTTTATCCGGGACATAATGCTTAGATCCTTTCAACTCTGACTCTGGTTTTGCTATGTGTGGTATGAACACCTTGACGTTTTTTGCTTCTGTTATCATGTGTGTGTGCTATTGATGTCATATGTGCGTAATATATGTGTTGTGATGTACGTGCACTGTTGTTTGGCCAATGTATATATGTAACCAGGGCCGGCTGGGACTGTTATCCATGATCTTCTCATGGGCAGCCCAGCCCTTTCCCAATTGACGTCAACGTCTAGTGTGCAATTGAACGTGGCTGACATTTTGGCTGTCTCAATGATCTCCTGACTTTAAGCCTTAATATAATTCTGCAGACATTAAAAAAGAAAACTATCAAAGCTGGCCGTTGGCTTTGGGCCAACAGCCCTCCGACGGTCAGGTTAGTAGAAAATCATGAATCCACTTTGTGTAGATGTGTATTCTAGGCATCACAACATTTTATAAACAATATGTCGATTGTATGACCCTCGTGAAGGGTCCAAAAAAGTACTGACCTCAAATTAAGTTAGGAATGAATGAAATAATGCAGAGATTTACCAACGAATAAGGTTTTAACTGATCAAATTCTATTCTAGGTCATTTACCTAGAACCCTATGAGATTTTTAAGTTAAACTCATTACTCTGCCTTGGGTAAGACGAGAAGTTATATTTCAAAGCAACATACAGACCGGTGGTGACGCTTTGACAAACCTGTCGTACAACGCACCAGGGAGGCTTACCTGTCGCCTGCATCCAAAATGTCATCAGGATTGACCGTTGGCCTTAAGCCAACGGCCCTCCGATGATTAAGTCAGTAAAAGTTATGGTGCAAAATAATTCAAAGGGAAATACTATTCTTATTATACCAATGGCCAAGAGATCATTAAGTCTATAGGTGTGAAAATTTTCAAAGGAAAATATTAATATTATTAAAGACGCAAAAACTTTTAGTGGCCTTAATGTATTTTAAATCATTCATTCAAACTTATAATTGTCATGGAACCTTTCAGGTTAAACTCACTGACCTGCCAAGGATCGACTTGAAAGATAAGGCATAACTTCAAAGTGACATGCAAACTTACCATGACGTTATGACAGATCCGTTATGTCCGAAACGTCATGGCCCTTACCAGGATGTATGACGTATCCAAGGGACCTACCCAGCGCTTCTTTTGGCTTCCTGCACTTCAAAGTTTTGTTAGGTCTGGCCGTTGGCTTTGAGCCAACGGCCCTCCGATGCTTAAGTTAGTGACCTGCTCTACCCGTATCATTAAATAAAACATAAGAAGTTTTAGAAATGGAAAAATTTCAAATGTACCGCATTCCAGCTTCTAGGAACCTGTTTACCGTCGATTGATTCTAAGCGATATGCCCCCTGTCCGATAATGTCAACGATCTTATACGGACCTTCCCAATTGGGGCTGAATTTCCCACTTGCTTCATTTCCAAATGCTCTTCTCAAAACCCAATCTCCTTTCTTGAACACCTTTGCCCGAACGTTCTTGTTAAAACTCTTTGCCACCATCTGTTGATAGGACTGTAGACGGATCTTAGCTTTCTCTCTAATTTCGTCGATAGTGTCAAGATCATGTATTAACTCGACGTTGTTCCGCTCTTCAGTCATAAGCCCGTATCTTGAAGATGGCACTTCAATTTCCGCTGGTATGACCGCCTCACAACCATACACCAAGGAGAAAGGAGTCTGTCCGGTCGCATTCTTTGGAGTCGTCCTGTCAGCCCACAATATCAGGGGTAACTCGTCAGCCCATCTGCCTTGTGCTTTCTCGAGTCTTTTCTTCAGATTGGACACAATGATTTTGTTGCTAGACTCGGCTTGTCCATTGGATTGCGGATACCTAGGAGTTGACGTTTCCAACCTGATGTTGTACCTTTCGCAGAAGCGTCGGGTTTTTGCACTTATGAACTGGGACCCATTATCACACACGATCTCCGACGGAATGCCAAACCTGCAAAGTATATTACGTCTAATAAAAGATATTACCTGTTCATCACGTACCTGACGGAATGGCTCAGCTTCCACCCATTTTGAGAAATAGTCCGTCATAGCCAACATGTAAACCTTCTGTCCTGGAGCTTCAGGCAGCTTTCCCACGATGTCCATTCCCCATTTCATAAAAGGCCAGGGTGAGAGGACCGGATGAAGCGATTCTGACGGCTGATGACGGATCGGACCGTGCTTTTGACAAGCCTGACAACTTTGGGTGAAGGTGATTGCGTCATGCCGCATGGTTGGCCAGTAGTATCCAAATCGGAGAGCCTTGTTAGACAGACTCCTCCCCGCAGCATGGTTTCCACACTCGCCTTCATGAAGATCTCTGAGCACTTTCATGGCTTCTTGAGGTGCTAAACATCTTTGGTATGGACCTGCTTTAGATCTTTTAAACAAAACGTCATCGATTAATAAGAATTTGGTTACCTTGGAGAGGAATGCCTTAGCTTCCTTTTTGTCCAATGGCAAGACGTTATGTCTCAGGTATGCTATGTATGGCTGCATTCAGTCATCCTGTGAGGGCGGACTGATTGTGCTGACGGATTCCAACCTGTCAATTGCCGGACTTGTCAAGTGGACGAAAGGGATGTTACTATTGACCTCTGCCCCCAGACATGACCCAATTGCAGCCAAAGCGTCTGCTTGTGTGTTCTCTTCTCTCGGTACTTGTTCAAGTGTGATCTCGTCGAACCATGCTATCAACTCCGTGACGATTTGCAGGTAGGACGTCATCTTGGGATCCTTTGCTGCATAAACACCATTAGCTTGGTTAACTATTAACAAGGAATCACATTTTACCTGGAGTAGCTTGACACCCAAATCCTTTGCCAAAGTTAAGCCTACGATCAATGCCTCATATTCTGCTTCATTATTTGTTGCATTAAAATCACAATGAACGGCTTGGAGCATAGTGTCCCCCTGTGGTGACTTTAGTACTACGCCCAGGCCTGCTCCGTTTAAGTTTGACGCCCCATCCGTGTGCAATGTCCACTTTTGTTGGGGCAGACCGTCGGTGATGATGCATGCTTCTTTTTCGGCTTCGGTCTGGAGCTTAGGGCTAAAGTCCGCCACAAAATCAGCAAGCGTCTGGGACTTCAAGGCAGTTCATGGCTCGTACCTAATGTCATAGGCTCCCAGCTGGATTGACCACTTGGCCATGCGACCTGACAACTCTGGTTTCCTCATGATCGATTTCATGGGATAGTTAGTCCGCACACAAATAGTAAGGGAAACTGGATCCGTCGACGTCACTGGTGGATTCGTCGCCGCCGGGGAGAAACCGAGATCTAGCCTTGTTGCAGCGGTTGATGTGTCTCCCCTCCGGCTGAGCCTCAAATTTGAAGCTATCGAGACTGCGGATTGTACCTGGGAACGAAGTACGTCGTTCTCGCGCTGAAGAAGGGCCATCTTCCCCGCCATCTCCCGCCGGATTTCCTCCCGGACCGTCTCGAGCTGCTCATGGAATTCAATTAACAGCTGATTCGTTCCTGCCATAATTGATTTCTTTCTTGCACGATGGCCCACGGTGGGCGCCAAATTGTTTAGGCAAGAAACTAACACTCCTTCCAAACAATTAAGAACAAAAAGAAAAGAAACAGATTGGGCTTCGCACAAGAAATTACACAAGAATTACTTTAGAATGGCATATAGGTGAAGAGAATATGGTTGTGTATATTTGACGTCTTTCATAGTCTGATCTCATCCATGAAATGTATCAATTCCTGTGTGGAGTAAGAACATATACATGTATTCCCTTGAGGTCATCTGAAGATTACAAACGATAGACTACAACAAGGAAAGCTTCCATGTTCTCAGTTCAATTAATTACAGGCAGCTAAGTAATTGAGATGTACAGGATACTATAACCAGCTGGCCGGCTTAGTACTAGAGATTGGTTGAGGGGATAAACAATCTGCTGGTGCCTTTGCAAGGGAGCGATACTGCACTTTCACGCTTTCTGCATTGTCCAGCGTCTTCACCACATACCTGTATGGATCATGAAGTTTAATACTCCCTCCGGTTCACATTCATCTTTACACTTTGAGTTCACATATATTAAGGAAATAAATTTGACTTTACTGCAGAGTACACTATTTGACACTGTTTTGCACTGTTTGGTGTAGATTTGTAAGGCAAATCAGGAAGTGTAAAGTTTAATATGGTACTTCCAAAAAAAGAAAGTGTAAAGATGAATGTGAACCGGAGGGAGTATGAAAAGTCTGGGGGTGGGCCATTTTTAATGGTTTGTATATCTTTTCTAAACCTGAACCAAAGAATGGGTTGGTACTTGGTCTTAGTTTCTTCATTTAGTTACTTTGTAAAGTCTACTGACCAAATCAAACATTAACTCTTAACAGCCACGACTTTGATGCATTATTCAAAGAGTACAGATGATTACCATCCATTCAAGCACTGAGTGGTGACTACAGCCTCTCGTCCAACAAAGCGTGGAGGCGTGCGTTTGTTACCCTGTTTTATTATATTATATTATTATTAACAAAATTAACCCCCTTTCTAATTCAACAATGAATCTAAATCCACATAGAATTTGGGGTTTCTTGAACCTGTATTATGACCCTATCAGCCACAGCAAATGGAAAATGCACTCCTCTGCCCCTTGGATGGTCTGTCTGCATTGAGTCAGAGGCACCCCTATTATCCTACACAAAACAATCATGTTACCCTAAGGTAAAATCCACGGATTTACTGTTTTGACGAACTCACAAAACTAGTCAGGCACTCAGGCTATTGTGCCCTAGGTTATCTAGCACCCATATAATGTTTCATCTCATTATAGACAATGGAGTAGGATGTTTTGTACATCCCAATCAATTAGCAGTGTTTGGTAAATATCATACAAATCCCTTATAACTTTGCCAACATTCATTTTTTGGTTGTCCTAAACACTTTTCCACTTTTTCTTTTAAATAAACAATTACTCCCTCCGTCCCCTTTTAAATGTCCCGTTTTACCATATTGGGATGTCCCTATTTAATTGTCCCATACCTTATTTGGTAAAATTTGTGTGGCTCAAAATCATTCTTACTTTATTCTTACTTTATCAATTAATATCAACCACACAAACCCACTTTTCTTAAAACTCGTGCCACCCTCTTCTGTCCCAATATAAAAGGGACGGAGGTAGTAGTTTGTAGACTTGCAGTTCATAATATTTCTCTCTCCTCTGCATAAACTTCAACTACATATTTTTTTACTTTATTATTCATTATGCTGGTTTAAGGGATGGAACCATGGGGGGAGTATCTTTTCTAGCAAGAATGTTGCCACTGTATCTTAAAATACACAATATTAAATTCATTTGTAAACTCAATAAGGTAATGAATGTTTGCATTTTCAATACCTCAGTGATTTTATCATTTTAGTAAAAAAGACAATCACTTCGTGACAAAGTTTTAATAATAAAACAATAAATAGTGTGGGATGGAGGAAGTATATATAAAAAAGAAGCTTCTAGAAACCTGTTCATGTCTTTCCTTTCGCCTTTTCGGTGGCCGATTCACATGGAAGTATTCTTCTCTACGAAAAGCCTGAACAGCAGCTCGGAGGGCTACAGAGGTATCGTAGCAAGGAAACCGCAAATTAACAGACTTTAGAGAATGAGGAATATGTAGTGTATGGTGTATACTTTCCTGAATTCTGTACAGTTTTGTAACAGGGAAATCGCAAAATTAGTTTCATAACTTAAGGGGACTTGCGTGTCTTCTAAGTTCTGTATAAAACGGGGTGACAATTTTGGTCCCGCAAGAGAAAAAATATGCAATTTAATGAAATCTTTTACTAAATTTCACTTAGTTCATATGAAAATATCTTGTGACCTTGTATGTGACAAGTCATTGGAGATTTTGACAGGATTCCATCAATCTAAGGAAAATTAATATGAAATCTTTGAGACTCAAAATCACAAAAACTAAACTAAAATTTTCCACATCTGAAGTATCCAATTTTGTCCAGTACCTGGTGTTGGGCTTGCAGACCGTTGGGAACCTATCCTTTTTCATAGTTTGCTGATTTTTTATAAAAATTATTTATTTATTTTGAGTCTCCCAAATAAACATTTCAATGGTAGCCTACCAGAATCCTAACAAAATACCAAATTCTTTCACGTGCAAGGTCATGTGAATATTCCACGCAAATCAAGTGAAATCTAGTGAAGCATCTCACAATTGCGCAAATTTAGTTAAAGGACCAAATTTACCACACTGAAGTATTCAGCAGAAGTGCATCTTTTTGTATGATCAAAACTCCTCTATTTATCAGAAAGATGAAGTTCTGTGATTTTTTCAGTCCGTAGACCGATGAAAAACAGTATCTGAGATACTGTACTTAGTGATCAATGCCATGCTTATTACTTCTGCACAGCATATCATGAAACAAAAGATGAAATTCAAAGCACACACTCATATGTTATGTACACCATGTCAACAGCTATCAGAAAAATATTTGGCATTCCCAAAATAGACGATCAAAGCAATAAAGTTACTCCATCCATCCCATTTTGTGAGATACACTTTCCTTTTTGAGTTGTCTCAAAATATGAACACTTTCCTAAATTGGCATTCACTAACATTTTAGTTTCCCACTTCATCCTTCACTCTATCATCTCAAATTCTCACCCTTTACTTTTTGTGAACGCATCTTGCTTTTTCTTACTTTTTGGAGGTTAGAACTTAGAATGATAAAGCAACCACTTTATCCTTTATTTTCTTAAGCACCGAACCCAGTACAATATGAGATGGATGGAGTATATCACAGTACGGTTGAATGTAAATTGGAAAAAAACATGCCAGTCCCACTTACAAAGATTTGGAGCTATAGATTCTTCAGAGACTGGTTGTGCACAATTATAGCAAGCTTTCTGGAAATACACCAAAAAGTTTGTCTAATTGCATCAGATACATAAAAATTCTAAATCCAAATTTTGTAAGAAGCATCCGTGAAAATTAGGATATAAATATTGACAACAGTGAAAAATGAATAAAAAGTATCCAGCATACAAGGAAAGTACAATTTTAGTTGTTTGTTTTTAGACCTTATATGCTAAAAAATGAAATGTACGGAGTAATTTATAAATGAATTTCCTGACGACTCACCATTCTAATTACATGCTGGACCCCGCTATTACCAAAGGAATGCCCGCAAGGTAATATTGCTGCATCATCCATAAGTGCACCTCTGTAATTAGCAATCAAAAAAAGCATTTTCATATGTCGTTTGACAAGACATTACATTTCATATGTATGCAGCTACAACAGAAAACTCTTCAAGATTTAGGGAGTGTTTGCAATTGCTTCAACTTTAAAAAAGTGATTTTTTAAAGTGATTTGGAGAAAAGTGATTAATAGTAAAAGTTGGTAGTGTTTGAGAAAAAAGTGATTCTGAAAAAGTAAAAGTTGATAGTGTTTGGTAAAATAAGTACGGAGTACTTTTTTTGTAATAGAAAAAGTGAAAAGCAGTTTAAAGCACCTTTCCACCTTCTTCCAGCTTTTAAGTGATTAATTTAAGCAGAAGCTGTCATTTGAAAACACTCTTTTTAACTTTTTTTAATCAACTGCAAACACTCCTTTACTATAGCCCAACAGAGGTTTATGTACAACTTACGATATAGGATCAGACAGTATTGCTCTCAAGGACTCTCCTGGTTCACTGGAGTATGAGCTCTCTTTTCTCCCACTAAATCCACAACCATTATCGACTAATACTATTTCCTTTTGGCTTGAATTAAATGCTGATCCCTGAAAATCATATATTGCCCCATTATTTCTGGCTTCATCGAAACTGCTTCCACTCTGACACTGCCTCCAATTCCTTTCTTTTGAACCTTATGGCAATCCAGAAGAAAACAAAGTAAGAATTAGGTTTCCAAGACTGGATTTTTTTACTAGACTAATCAATTTTAAAGATTAAATAGAAGCATACCAAAATTGGGCACATCAGTTGGTTTCTGATTTCCACTATTGTCAGTGCTACTGTTATTACTAACTTTATTAATATTGTTGTGATCATTTACATCAACACGCCCTGCATCTTCATTATCATCATCATCTTCGTCTTCTTCATCTTCCTCTGATCCGTCGCGGCTGGGGGTGCTTGAATCTCGACTATTCCACCGGTCGGCAAACATAGAGCCGCGAAATTCGGTAGCGGCCGGGGGCTGCGGGAGAAAGTAGTGGTGGTTGTTAAGGTAGCCAGTGAGCTCGCGGGTGGTTTTGGGACCAGGGCCGGTGACGGTGGCGGAAGTACCGGCAGAGGAATCGCAGTGAGGATGTTGCGGCGGCGGGCCGCAAGTGAAGCTCTCCGGGAAAACCATCTGGGGAAGTGAATTGACTCCATTATCAGGACGTTGGGCCGAAAAAACGCCCATTTCTTCAGAAGTCATTGAAGAACGAATCACAGCTGATGAAGACCAGATTGATTATTTTAGGGCTGTTTGTGGGTGGAAATGGAAGAGGGAAGAACAAAACGACATCGTAGCTTAAAGGTCAAGAGAGTGCAAAAATTGGACCTCAACTCTACGTGAAGTGTACACAGACCAGGAGCCAGCCCTAATGCTCTATTGGAGCCCACAAAATCGCAATTATCGTTGGTTCTCCCATCTCTATGGTCCAAGAAAAAAGATTAGGACAATCGGCAAAACAATTAATTCTACATTTAAAAAGATAAAAATATGACTATTTTTCAATTTCTTAAAAAATATGAAATATATGTATAATATACACGGAGTATAATTATCTTTAAATTATATTTCCTGTCTAACTACGAATCAGATTGTTATTTGTTACCTATTCCAATTTTTTAGTTAATTACTTCTTCCTTTCTTTTTTAGTTGCTGCGTTCTAATTTTTATGTTTGTCAATGCATAATTTTGACCATTAATATATATTCCTATCAGTAAAAAATTAAAACTAAAATCAAATTTTGAAAATTTAAAATGAGAGAAGTTTAACTATGTTTTTCAAAAATTTAATTTATAATATATAAATAAATAAAATGTAGTCAAAGTAAAACATGTGAATATTGTAAATCCATCAATATTTCAACTAAAAAGAACAGATGTAGTATATTGCGGAAGGGCTATCCAGCAGTCCTAGGGTTTATGGCGCCGCTACAATCGTTGGTTGGCATTCTTGAGTCTATATGGCAGCGAACGACATGAGCAAGAGTCGGGATGAATTGGGTGACACAACAACAAACGACAAGAACTAGGAGAAAGCCGAGTTGAGCAGCACAACGGTGAACAACATGAACAAGAAGCAGAGTGAGTTGGAAGCGTTAATTCCTCAGTTGGCGGTTCATATGCCAGTATGACACATCCCCCTCTTGAACCGCTGTTAGTGATTGAGTTCCTAGGATTTGCATGATAACACTTCAAAGTTGGGGATTTGCTATCTGCGGTTGTTTGTTTTAATTTTATTTCAAGTTTTTATTTATTTGTCGTTAGACGATTTCTCTCATGTTTGGTTTGTGTGTTTGTGTCAATATTGAAATGTCTAGTTTTAGTGCGATTGGAGGTATTGAGGCTTCTAACGCCGTTAATTGCTTTGAAACTATCGCATGTGCAATGAAGAGTTTTGCTCAATTTTGGATAAACTTTTAGATGTCTAATTAGGGAGTAAAGGGATTTTATTATTATTATTATTATTATTATTATTATTATTATTATTATTATTATTATTATTATTATTATTATCATCATCATCATCATCATCATCATCATCATCATCATCATCATCATCATCATCATCATCATCATCATCATTATCATTATCATCATCATTATCATCATCATTATCATCATCATCATCATCATCATCATCATCATTATCACACTACCAGAAAAATGCCAAATTGGCACAACTTTTGGCACGGCGGCTTTCAATTTTTTTCCCTGCCTACCAGTTTTGGCACGGCCTTGGCACAAACTCCAAAGTCCTGCCACCTGAGGCCTGCCAAATCAAATGGCACGCGTATATATTCCGTGCCAAATGTCGGCACGACGTCTGGCACAAACGAGATACATCCCAAAAAGTTGACGGAATGCCCAAAAAGTTTCTGTCAAATTTTGGCACGGCGAGAATTGTGCCAAACATCGCATTGAAATTTGAATTTTGGGGCGAAAAATAGAAGAGAGGTTTGAATTTTGGCACGGGGACGTCCAGCCAAAGGTATGTCCTCATTTTGAAAACGATTGAATATGGCACGCTGGGGCCGTGCCAAACCTTTCCAGTTATATCGAATTATTTGAATATTGGCACGGAGGTAATGTGCCAAGAATGCCATCTGTGATAAGTAATTTTAAACATGGGCACCAAGAAGCCGTGCCAAATAGAAATTAATTATAAAAGAATTAGCCCATATATAAATATAGATATACATGTATATCTATAAAGATATATGGGCCAATTTTTTTTTTGTATCAGAACTATTATTCCAACCAAACACAATCTTCATACACAAGAAAAGTAAGCAACTACAACAATCAAACACCATTCCAACCACACATACTTCATACAAAATAAACGGTAAACATCATTCCAACAAACACATTAAACATGCAAAAAATCAACATTGATATCATCAACATTGAACATAAGTATCCATCAAGATCTCCCCAACAAGTCCATCAAAAAACAACAAAAATAATTAAGTGTTTGGGAAGGAGGCAATAACATTTCAAAGCATCAGGAGGCAGGTGTTAACATTACAGACCATTAAGGGGGACAAAGTCATCACCGAAAAAGTCATCAACATTCAATGCACCTGGCTGAGTCGGGGCTACTTGAGTCGGGGAGGCACGCTGATTCGGGGCTAGCTGAGTCGTGTCTGGCTGAGCCTGGAAGGGAAACTCGGGTATCACTATGTTGGGGTTGGT
Organism: Cuscuta epithymum; assembly: GCA_945859915.1. Classification (NCBI taxonomy): domain Eukaryota; kingdom Viridiplantae; phylum Streptophyta; class Magnoliopsida; order Solanales; family Convolvulaceae; genus Cuscuta; species Cuscuta epithymum. Next base: position 1,960,811 of record CAMAPF010000007.1, read on the forward strand.
AGTTTTTAATTGCTGTAAAATAGCAGAAAAGCAACCCGACATAGCTGCCATTTGTGCATCTTGTTCCTTCTGTTTTTTTTCTTGTTGAAGTATTTTATCATTTTGGGCCTGCAATTTTTGTTGAATTGCTTCAACTTCTTCAGGAGTAGGACCAAGGGGGCCGATCACTGAGGATTAATCCAGCACTGTAGTTTTAGCCCGACTGCCATGCCCGAACCGGCGGCTCTTGTACTTTGGCGTGGCTTTCAAAAACAAATCATTGTCTTCGATTGCGGATATTTGACTATCCGATTGAGTGGCAGCTTGCTCCTTCAGTTCATTGTACTTGCTCTAAAAAAATTAGAAAAAAGTTAATACATTACATAAAACATTTTATGTTAATACATTACATAAATCATTTTATAATTAAAAAAACTACTCACAAGGACTTCTTGAACACGAGGCGGCGGATCACCCGTCTTCGGGACATAGCACTTTTCATAAACTTCAATAGAAAGCGGCTCCCGATTCAACTCCGCGGCCTTGAAAAATATACTGATTAATGACATATTTTAATTAAAAAAAATGCCAATACAACTATGACTATTTTTACCAATTTTTCAGCATGTGCATCCACACAACTTCTACCACCTCTGTACTGAGACTGGATGGCAGCAGGGGTATTCCTGTTTTTACTTCCAACAGTACTCTTCTTCTTAAACTCGTCACTGGCCCAATATATTGTCATTGTCAACCAATCATTATCCGCTACCCATTCTGGCTTCACAGCTGGCTTCACATCACTTCCTCTATGTTTCTTCAGCTTCTTACTCAACCAATGGGAGCCTCGGGACTCAAACAGCTCCCTCATCTTTTCGTTGAGCCGAGGATCCCATCGGTATGAGTTCTAATACAATACACACAAATAAATATTAAAATAAAACCTATTAGATTTTATAGCAAACACAAACACTTATTAATTCAATTAAATGTAATCAATTACCGTAAACAAAAACCACCATCGATTTCGCTGCTCTTCCGAAGCATTTTGAAACGAATTCCAAGACCCGTGAAAATTTCCCATAATTATCTCCTTAATTCTGGTCAACACAAATTGCTTGCTGCATGTTCATTTTTACATTATACACAGTCATGTTTTCAAAAGACTACTGAGTACATTACAAAACACAACCAATCAGTACAAGGCCCAACTGAAAATGTGTTATTACAATGAAATGCTTCATGGCTTTTTATTTATATTCAAAAGTTGGTCAATATGGGCAGCTGAAATGGGTTGATTAGTCCACAATCTGCTTGCAAATCATAAAAGCACATCTACATACACGTTTTTCTTCTTCACACGTAAACTTACAAGATTTTTGTCCATATACATAAAATATGGTTTGTTAGAACTTCGAACATGTTGGATTGGGATTGAAATCCTCCAACGTATGGTACCTTTGCTATATAGGTTTGTTGGGGATGGGGTACAAAAACATTGTATAATTACTTCGTATTCCTCTCATATTTTCCTAAAAAAAAGGTTATATGAATGTTCTCCTCAAATTTCCTTTAGCAGATGGAAATTCATATTCATTAGAGCTTTTTAATTGTAGAAGAATGAATTTAAATGGAGATGAACAAACACTTCCTGCATGTATTTAAATGGGATTTAACCAAAGGACCTTACACTCAAACTACCTAACTGATTGTTTATCTAGAAAGTTGAAATCTTTGTCCTCAGCATCTACATTCAAATGACCTTTTCTCATATAATCCGTAAATTTTATTATCATTGTTTTGTCTAACTGGTGGTTTAATCATTTGTTTCTACATATTACATATTTAGCCTAAAAATACCCAGTTCAGATTGAATCTGGTTTGCAACAGATGGGTCAAGACAGTTCTTAATGTTGTGAGCAAAAGCAAAGGTAAATTAAATCTCTTTTATCATTGGATTCCCCCGACAAGAGAATGTACAATTACAGTCAAGAATTGGTTTATAGTATGTTTAATAAGATCTGAATTTTCAGAAAATTAATACCCTGTATTTATTTACAATTGGTTCTGAACTTCTGTCTGAATGGACATTATAAAATAAAATGATCAAGTATATTAATAATATTTTGTATCCACCATGTATTAAGGTGTCAAAAAATCCACTACGTATTACATCCCTCCACTATGTATAAATAACAATTAAGGGTAAATAATATCACAGACCCACTAACTACAAAGAAGCTTATAAAATAAAATATTATAATAATAATGATTAACTTATCCACTATGGAGTAGTGGAGTACCTTTTCCTGCCCACAAAACACGTATACCGTAAACAAAAGGATGAAAGCAGGGAGAAGGTTGCAGAAGGTTACAACATGTATAAATAAAAATATAAAATAAATAAATACTAAACCCATATAGTCATATACCGTGAACAAAAGGATAAAGGCATAGAGAAGGTTGAAGAAGAACTTGGTGACTGTGAAAGGGGAAAATGTGGATATAAAGATGTCGAGGCCAAATGACCTTACATTCAATAAAATATTATCAACAATCAACAATTTAAACAAATAGAGGTCCAACCCTTTAAAATTAAAAGACAAATCGTTTAGGTTACTAACCAAAGCATATCCTTGGGTGTAATGAAGGGGTTGTTCGGGTTAGGCACCGCGGCAGTACGTGAATTGGTACCTTCTTCTTCGCCATTACGGGATAAGGAAGCATCGACATTTGTTCTTCTGTTCGGAGAGGTAACGCCTGGAGATGCCCCACGATTGAAAACGCCTTGTGCTGAATGCGAACCGATCGAGGTCCTAGGTGATTCTTCGGGGCGTGACCGGCTGTGCGAGCGTCCACCTCTTCCACGCCCTGTTCCGAGATTGGAGTTTCTGCCACCGCTTGCCATACTACACCCAACCAAACCATGAACAAACAAGTTAATTCCGAAAAATATAAAATGAGAAGGAAAAAATTTATGTTGCTTCAAGTTTTCTGAGTTCTGTTGCTTCAAGAGAACCGAAAATATATATAAGATGAAAAGAAAAAAACACAGCAAGAAGAGAGAAAGCATGACCTCGTGACAGATTCTGGTTGCTGAGTTAGAAGATGCTGGAGTACGTTGCCGGCGGACAGTAGGTATGCAAGGGAGCAGGGCGGCGTTAGGGTTTTGATCGAGAAAGGATTTGAGCAGAAATGATAAATTGTGTCTAAGGCAGGCTTTTATATCATTCACAATTGGCACGGCCATCTCGTGCCAAAATTCTTAAAATATATGCTTAGCCTAGCTCGTTGGCACAGAATAAACTTACGAACTACAATTCGAGATTCTTCTAACCTCTTGGTACAAACAAGGCACAGAGCTGCCGTGCCAAGTTAAACGGTCACAATTTTTGCACAAGTTCCAAACACTTTTTCAGCGGCTCGTCAGAACTGGCACGCTGACACCATTTGGAACAAACGTGGCGCAGCTTATCCGTGCCAAATGAAAAATGTTGAACTGTCTATTTCAAATAATTTGGTTTTTCCCTGAATATTAAATGACATTTTTTCATAATTATTATACTTCGTATAAATTAAATTTATTTATAAAAATGTACTCCCTCCGTCCCATTTATATTGTCCCGGAAGAGAGTGACACGGTTATTAAGAAAAGTGGGTTTATGTGGTTGATATTAATTGATAAAGTAAGAATAAAGTAAGAATGATTTAGATCCAAACAAACTTTGCCAAATATGGTATGAGACAATATAAGTGGGACTTCCCGAAAAGGTAAAACGTGACAAAATAAATGGGACGGAGGGATTATGCTGGAACTTTTAAACTAATAAAAATGTTTAATTTTGTGTCCATATCATGAAATTAAAATTCTATAATGCTTATTGTTATTTTGTCTTGTTACTAGGGGTGGGCAAAAATACCGAACCGGCATGGTACCGAACCGGACCGGTATGGTACCGGACCGATTAATGGTGTTTGAAACGGATCTCAATTTTTTTTGTCCCGAACCGGATCGTACCGGTTCCAAACAATGCCATGACGAGTTCTCATAAAATGAGAATCGGTACAGGACCGAACAGGTTAATATTACGTCCTACCTAATCTTTAAAGTTGCAAAATCCAAATTAGTACTACCTCCATCCCAAATTGATTTGCAAATTTGACTTTTCTTGATTAAACAATATCATTTTATTTGCTTAATTAGGATGGCATTATACCGTCCCGTTTGAAAATGGACCGTACCGAACGGGTTTAGGTCTAAGACCGAACCGAACCGAACCGTTTCAATAGTAATGGTACGGGTTTGGATTCGGCCAAATATTGGACCGTGCCCACCCCTACTTATTACTCATTAAATCTATTTTTAGACTATTGTAATTGAAATTTAGAATTATTTGGTCTTAAATTGAGATGATTTAATTTAAATTGGAAAATTGCTTAAGAGTATATAAAAACATTGGACGAAATAATTTAATTTAAATTCATGTTTTTTTAAAAAAGTAATTAAGACAAAATTAAGACGAAATAATTTGCATTATTCAGTACGAAATACAAAACATTATTCAGGAGAAGCAGAATTCAAAATTGAAAAACTGGTACAAATTACATATTGTTCACTCATCTTCTTCTTCTTCTTCAGCATGTGGGCCAGTATTGTCAATGTACTCCTCTTCATCTGTATCTTTCGTCTGAAAGTTCCATTCTTCTTCATCCTGACTTCCTTCGTTGGGGTCATCGTTGCCGTCGTTGGGATCAGGTTCTATTTCTGCTCCAGTAAAATCTTGCAAAATAAGTTCCTCGTCAATAGTTTGTGGAACCGGAGCCAGAAAAAACTCTTGTTGATAAACGTCAATATCGACATTTTTATGTATTGCATGAGGCACGACTTTTCTCGGTCTAATTGTGCAAGCGCAAACCCAAGGAGATATTCTCTGCTTTGTTGACGGATATTCTGCGTAATAAACTTGGGCAGCTTGTTGAGCTAAAATGAATGGCTCGTTTTTCGGATATACTCGCGCATGATTCACATCAAGTAAGTTGTGTATGCCGTCTTTTCTCACCCCCCTCACGGGATCTACCCAAGTGCATCGAAAAATTACAATCGATAACTCATTTGCACCTGCAAATTTCATCTCTAGTATCTCGTCAACATATCCAAAAAAGTCAGTCTCTGAGTTATCATAACTGCATGTTGGGACACACACTCCACTGTTCATTGTGGGTTTATTGTTTCCATAGGCTCGGGTGTGATATTTGTAACCATTGACAAAATAGACAGACCAACATTTCACCAAAGTTTCGGGCCCCCATGCTAATGACTCCAAAAAAGGATCCATAGTCCCGGTGGCAGCTTCACTCAGTATCTGGGACAAATGTCAAAATTAGTTTGTTTTATAAAATAATCCGACAAATAATGAATTTTATCAAATAGTGTAATGATGCACGTACCGTCTCCTTGAACCATTTTGCAAAGTTAGTGTCGATGTAACGATCAATGTCCTCAGTCCCGTAACCGGAACTGGAAAGATGTTCTCTGAAGTCACTTCAATGTAGAATTTTATATATGTATTAGTAAATACTTAATGAACAATAAAGTGATAGTTAATAATAAGTTCACGCACTTGTAATACGGAATAACTTCAGGACAGTTCACCAAAATATAGGTGTGTGCAATTCGGAACTCATCTCCAACAACATGACGATGTCTTCGTCTACCATAACCTTTGCCGGGATAGTTGAAAATCGATACCACTTTTTCATACAATCCCTCATCAATGTCATCATTTCTAGCTGGTCTCTTTCGTCTGGTAATCACATCTCTTTCAAAATAGAAAGAAGAGTGATGGAGTATATGGCCCAGGAACCCCCGGCCCAAAGACTCCCACTAATCTATCACAAGCCCAACAAGCTCAAGGAGCTCGGGAGGCCCAAGATTCGGCGGCCCAAGCGTCAAGAAGGCCACGGTACACACAGGGATGCCTTCGGCCACCTTGGCCGAAGGCTCCAGAACTCACAGAACCGCCATATTCGACCGTGCGAAGCTACTGGGAGAAATTGACAGAAAATAGGAGCCCTCGGCACTATGGAGCCCTCGGCACTATGAATCCCTCGGCTCAACCAAGCCTTCGGCTGCACAAGGAGCCCTCGGCTACGCAAGAAGCCTACGGCTGAACTAGCTCAATCATCGAAGATTCCTTTTAGAGACAGCCAACCACCGCATTTAATGCCACGTCGCATCCGCCAACCGCATTCAATGCGGTTGACGTACCACTGCCGGTGCCACTAGGCTGATGTGACCCTTCGGCCGTTGGATTACTGACACGTGTCCTCTCATCGCATTTATTGCTGCTATAAATAGCAGCCCATTTCTCCTTGTAATCGACACAACCTACATCTCAACTCCACGCTGAGTTCATTTAATAAAATCGACTCTCTCTCCTCCTATTTACTCTGACTTCTCCCTAGATATTCCCGCAATAACCCTTCGGATAAGATACCCCCCGGGTAGACTATCCATCATTTGGTGCTTTCGTTGAGAGGTCAGAACAAATCAAGTGAGAAACCCTCCCCCTCTACCAAACACAAACACTCACCAAAGATGGGAAGGACCACCCGAGCCCAATCCAAAACCCTTGAGGAAAACTACGTAGCCCCCGGCGAAACTAACGGGGCTGAGGCCTCCAACAGGCTCTTAGTACCCGAGGGTGGTGTCATCCTCGAATTAGAGCAAGCCACCGCTGACCTACGTCAGCAGCTGCAGAAGAACACCCCCGATGCCCGCATTGGCCTTGATAATCGAAGGAGGGATCGGAGTGAGAACCAAGTTCCTCCTCCGGCCTCGACCATCGATCTTCAGGCTGCCTTTGCGGCCTTTGTTCAAAACATGGCTCTCAATTCCGGAGCCCTCGCCTCTCAGGCACCCCTCCAGCCCTACGCTGGGGGGAATGTTATTCAATTACCACCGCTCCCTCCTCTGTTCACCAATCCTCCCCCGGGGATTGGAAACGCCGAAGGGGTCATGGCACAGGACACCGCCTCCCAAGAGGCCCAATCCAGGGATAAACGTCCCTTGATGAAGGAGAAACCCCGGACCTCTGCACTTGAGAGGCTTGGGGGAGCTCCCATACGCCGAGGGGTCCAAGACCGCCTCGGCAAACAGGAATTCAGCAGGCCTCAGGAGAGCGGGGCCTCCGCTTCGGGTGCCGAGGGCGTGCCTCCCCCCCGGAGCAAAGGCAAAGCCCTCCTCCACGCCGATGACGCCAGGCACCAAATCAATCAGGCACAATCCTTCCGGGCCAACTCCCAAGGGGTTGCCCCGAAGGATCCCAAGGACGAAATTATCGAGGCCCTCCTCCGCCAACTTGAGGAGAATCGTCAGGCACCGCCGACGGCTTCCACAGCTAGGCCAGATCCGGAGTACGCTGACCTCCGGGCACAGGTGGAGGAAATGAAACGTAAACTTGCCGAAGGCTCAGGCGAGCCCCTCATTCAACTCCGCACTAGGACCCCCTTCACCCCAAGGGTGTTGGCGGCCAAAATCCCCCACAAATATCGGGGGCAACCCATCAAGCCGTATGAGGGGAAGACGGATCCCCAAGAACACTACAGCCGCTATCAAAATAGCATGATGATGATGGGGGCCTCGGATGAATACTTATGCCGTTGGTTCCTTTCCACCTTGGAAGGACCCGCGTATGAGTGGTTCAACCGGTTGCCCGAGGGCAGCATTGATTCTTGGCAAGAACTTGCCCACCGCTTCCTTACACAATTTGCAGGGAGGCACCGCTCAAAGAAACACTTCTCCCACCTCCTAAACGTGAGACAGCAGAAGGAGGAAACCCTTCGGAGTTTCCTAGAACGCTGGAGGCAGGCCTCCCTCGAGGTCGAAGGTGCTGATGACAGAACCTTGATGGCCCTCTTCCACACCGTCCTCCGCAACGGTAACTTCTCCCGGAGCCTTATCACTGATCCCCCCCGCGATTATACGAAGGCCCTTCAGCGGGGGGACCGGTATGCCGAGGCAGAGGAAATCGAGAAGGACCGCCGCAACACGGATCCTTCTCAGAAGAATGAAGGCAGGAATCGGCCCGGAGGACCTCCCCCTCCGGTCAATCGAGAGGCACAATACAACAATCGCCCCCGAGGTGGCCAAGCCAGAACCGGGGGCGGTTACAAGAACAATCCGAAGGCATGGGCGCAACCCGTCCTCCTTGAGCACCCACGCACTCCCTTGACGCATCCCGTCAGCGTCATCCTCGATCATGCTGAAGAGCGGGGGCTCGTGGAGCGGGACTCCCGGACACCCCTCGAGATTTATGCCATCGGCCCTGATGAGCCCTATTGCCGCTTTCACCGCCACCATGGACACAAGACCGACGACTGCCATCAGCTAAAAAACGCCATTGAAAGGCTGATACAGGCGGGCCACTTGTCCCAATTTATCAGGGGCCCTCCTCCCCAGGGCCCCCCTCACCATCAAGGACCACCGCCGAAGGCGAACAAATGGGTGAACCCCAACACCATCCCCTTGGGAAACCCACAGGGGAAGAAGCGAGAAATTGGGGGCCTCGACGACGAGGGAGAGGGCTCCCATCAACAATACAAGCGCCATATTCATATGATCAACGGCGGCAACACCGGTGGAGACTCCGCCAGCCAGCGGAAGAAGTGGGCTCAGTCCCTTTACGTGGGGGAAGTCAATCACATGCCTCCGACTAAGAGACCGAGGGCGGATCCCATCTTCTTCACAGATGCGGACCTCCCCTCGGGCTCTCTGCCGCATAGGGATGCCCTCGTCATCCGCACTGAGATCAACGACGCCATCATCCACCGGACTTACATCGACACGGGGAGTTCTGTCAACGTCATGTATCTCAGCACTTTCCAAGAGTTGGGACTCGACAGGGGGTCCCTCCGACACATCAACACCCCCCTCTCCGGATTCACGGGGGACAGCATAGACGCTGAGGGCGTCATCACACTCATGGTCGAATTCGGCGACGGGTCCCATAGAGCCAAGCTCGAAGTGGAGTTCGTCGTCGTCAACCTCGACTGCGCGCACAACATCATCCTCGGCCGGCCCGCCCTCGAGGACTTAGAAGCCATCATCTCCATGAGGCACCTCTGCCTCAAGTTCCCCACACCCACCGGCATCGGCTATTCGAGGGGGAACCAGAAACTCTCCAGGGCCTGCTACCTTCAGCTCACCAAGAAGGTTAGTAAAACAGAGTTACGTATAGACACCATCACCACCAAGGCCTTGGAGGAGGAAGAAAGTAGGCCGAGGGCTGAGCCTGCCGAGGACACTGAAGACCTGATGCTCGATCCGGCCAAGCCGGAGAGAGTCCTGAAGATCGGAGCCAAGCTCCCCGAAGACCTGAAGGCTGGCATCACCAAAGCTCTCCGCGCCTACTCCATTGTTTTTGCATGGGGGCCGGAGGACATGCCAGGAATCGACCGAAGGGTTATCACCCACCGCCTAGCGGTGGACCCTTCGGCCAGACCGGTGCAACAGCGAAGAAGACCCCTCTCGGCCGAGAGAAGGGAGTTCGTGAAAAAGGAGGTATCCATGCTCCTCTCCATCAAACACATCAAGGAGGTGAAGTACCCTTCTTGGTTGGCAAACGTAGTCCTCGCACAAAAGCCTCCTACTTTCCGCATGTGCGTGGATTACACGGATCTGAATAAGGCATGCCCTATGGACCCCTTCCCTCTGCCAAGCATTGATCAACTAGTGGATGAGACCGCGGGATGCGAGATCATGTCATTCCTCGACGCATTCCGCGGATATCATCAAATCTACATGCATGAGGAAGACGCTGAAAAAACTGCCTTCATGACACCCGAAGGCATCTTCTGCTATCTTGTGATGGCCTTCGGCCTCAAAAATTCGGGCGCCACCTACACACGCATGGTGGCTAGGGTCTTTCAAGCTGTCCTAGGACGCACCATGGAGGCTTACGTTGACGATATGATCGTCAAAAGTAAGAAGGCAAGCACTCACGCCGACGACCTCCGGGAAATTTTTGCCATCATGCAAAAATTTAACCTCCGGCTAAATCCGAAGAAGTGCACCTTCGGCGTACAAGGAGGAAAGTTCTTGGGCTACATGGTAAGCCGAAGGGGTATTGAGGCCAACCCCGAAAAGATTCAGGCCATCATCAACATGGAGCCTCCACGCAACGTCAAAGAAGTCCAACGGTTGACGGGTCGCCTGGCAGCCCTCAACCGTTTCCTCTCAAAGTCAGCCGAGAGGGCTCTCCCCTTCTTCCAAATCATGAGGAAAACGGCGGGTTTTCAATGGACATCTGAATGCCAAGAGGCCTTCGACGAACTCAAGAAGTACCTCTCTTCTCCCCCAGTGCTCTCCAAACCAAAGGTGGGGGAGACTTTATACTTATATCTCGGTGTTAGCCCTGCGGCCATCAGCTCAGTGCTAATCCGAGAAGAGGACGGCATCCAACATGCCATCTTCTACGTCAGCAAAACCCTCCGGGAAGCCGAACTCAGGTATTCTCCCGTCGAGAAGACGGTGCTAGCCATCGTTTGGACCGTCAAGAAGCTGGGCCACTACTTTCAAGCTCATCCGGTCCAGGTGCTCACTCATCAACCCCTCGGCGCCCTCATGAGGAGTCCCACTAGCTCCTCTCGGATGGTGAAATGGGCCATCTTCCTCAGCCAATACAACATAGACATCCGTCCGCGGCCTGCCATTAAGGGCCAAGCCCTGGCAGACTTCGTGACGGAATGCACCGCAAGGTCAGCAACTGACGAGGAGCCCTCGGCACCCCTCGATGAATGGTGGACACTCTATACCGATGGCTCCTCGGCCACCAAAGCATGCGGAGGGGGAGTAGTCCTGATCACACCCGAAGGCTTCCGCGCCTATTATGCCATCCGCTTCTCCTTCAAAGTCTCCAACAATGAGGCCGAGTACGAAGCCCTCCTCTGTGGCCTTCGGCTGGCGGCGAATCTGAAGGCTAAGATGATCCACGTCAAGTGTGACTCCAAACTTGTTGTGGGTCAAATTTCCGGGGAGTACGAAGCTAAGGAAGGAAGGATGAAACAATACAAGGAAGCGGCTAAGGAGTTGCTCAAAGTGTTTGAGGCACATTCTCTCACCCAAATACCGAGGGCTCAAAACTCCGAGGCCGACATTCTATCCAAGCTCTCGGATGAATCCCCCGAGCACCTCTCCAAAATTGCAAGAATTGAGGAACTCAGCCTCTCGAGCATCCACGCGAGCCCCGTCATGAGCGTTAACCTAAGGCCGGAGGATTGGATCTCCGACATCATCGCCTTCATCACCACAGGGCGACTGCCCCAAGACGAAGCCCGCGCCAAGTTAGCAAAACTGAGGGCTCCCAGCTACACCCTCGAAAACGGGAGGCTTTACAAGAGATCTTACAACGGCACCCTCCTTCGGTGCCTTCATCAAGATGAGGCCGAAGTCGCCATGGAGGAAGTGCACAGTGGCACTTGCTCAGCTCACCAGGGACCCTTCTCCATGTCCCGAAGGCTCATAGTTCAGGGCTACTTCTGGCCCACGATGGCTAGAGATTGTGCTGATCTAGCCCGAAAGTGCACCGCTTGCCAACACTTTCAGAAGGCCCCCGGCAGACCAGCTGTCAACTACGCCCCCATCAGCACCGCTATACCCTTCTCCAGATGGGGAATCGACTTAGTAGGCCCTCTGCCGAGGGGTACCTCCAACAACAGGTATATCATTGTGGCCATTGACTACTTCACCAAATGGGTAGAGGCCGAACCCCTCGCCAGCATCACGGAGGCTCGGTGCCGTCACTTTGTCCTCAAGAACATTCTCACAAGGTTTGGCGTCCCCCAACAAATCATCTCCGACAACGGGACTCAGTTCGAGGCAGCCCCCTTCTGTGCCCTCCTCGAAGCTTGGGGCATCAAGCACACATTCTCTTCCGTTGCCTACCCTCAGGGCAACGGACAAGTAGAAAATGCCAACCGCACCCTCCTCGAAGGGTTGAAGAAGAAGCTGGAAGCCGAAGGGGGAGGCTGGGTAGAAGAGCTCCACAACATCTTATGGGCCTACCGCACCACCCCTCGGCGTGCAACAGGCGAAACCCCCTTCTCCCTATGCTATGGCTTTGAGGCTAAGGCTCCCGCAGAAGTAACTCTTCCCACCCGAAGGGTTGAGCAATATGAGCCCGAGGCAAACGAAGTCAACATGGCCCTCGACCTTCATCTCATCTCAGAACGCCGAGAGCAAGCTTTCCTCAGGGCCGAAAACTATAGAAGACAAGTCAAAGGATACATCGACGCCAAGGTCCGCTCCCGGGAATTCCAGGTGGGAGACTACGTCCTCCGACGAAGGGAGGCCAGTCTACCCACCGAAGGAGGAAAGATGGCACCCAAGTTTGAAGGCCCCTACATCATCTCAGCCATCATCAAACCGGGAACATACAAGTTAAAACGTCCTAATGGGACAGAGATTCCTAGACATTGGAATGTGCACCACCTAGTGAAGTTTTACCAATGAGTGGCCAAGCCCTCATCCTCAACAAGTGTAAATGATCAATGGCCCAAGGCCCCATCTGTTTTTGAAGAATAATCAAAAGGCCAAGCCTTCATCACCTACATATTGTACAAACGGCCCGAGGCCCCCTTCTCTCCTACACATGAGTGGCCAAGCCCTCATTTCTCCACCAAAATAGGCCCAAGGCCTCTCCCTCTGATGAGGGGGAACAACAATTTAGGTACCAAGTACCAAGTGTATGGGTCACCCCCATCACTTTTTGAAAACACCAAGTGTTTTCACAAACTTTTACATACTCTCCTTAAAAAAAAAAAAAAAAAAAAAAAAAAAAAAAAAAAGAAAACGGGGGGTGCAATACCCCTCGGCTCCGGCTGGTACCAAGTGCCCCCGGCTATTCGTGTACCACACACAAATAAAACCCTTCCCAGGAACGCTTTCCGCGCCATCCCCCAAGGGGAGGCAGGCAACGGACTATGTCCCGGGCCCAGGATTCGACTTCCACAAACGAAACGCTCCCCGCGCTATCCCCCAAGGGGAAGCAGGCAACAGACCATGTCTCGGGCTGAGGGGACGACTTTCAAAACCGAGGCGCTTTCCGTGCTCTCTCCCAAGGGGAAGCAGGCAACAGACGATGTCTCGGGCTGAGGAAACGACCCTCAAACCCTTCGGGATATCGGAAGGTCATTCCCGAAGGGGGAGCCAACGGTTTGTTCCGTTGCCTCCCATATAGGCCAAGCCTTTCCTAGGAACCAAGTTTCTAGATGCCTCTCCTACACCATCTAAAAAAAAAAAAAAAAAAAAAAAAAATATGTGTAGGGGGGAAGGAACTCCCCGGATAGTATTCTCCCCGGAGGCTCAACACTTCGGATATACATTGCCGAAGGCTGCTACAAATGCACAAGAGAATCTCTCAACATCGAATCATCTGGCTACATAGCCGAAAGCTTCACTACATGAAGCCTTGGAGTACAAGAGTCCCACCGGAGGCCTAAGAAGAACAAAGCTTCATCTAGATCAGAACTCGGTTGAATCAAAGTCGACTATGCGACACGCCGAAGGCTACACAAAGCTCTGAGGCAAGCTAAATCTATTATCTACACGAACCAGAGAATTCGTACCGAAGGCAGAATGTCACCGGTCTCGTACCCATCGGCAACCATATACACCGGGGGCTCAGGCGATCCTCACACTCGACGGGTTCACCACAGTATCTATGGAAACTTCGTGGAAAAATGACTAAGTCCACAAATGGGGACCCTTCGGGAGGGCAACTCTTCACCTACAGACTCATCACTACACTACTAAATGAAAGCTTCCATTTCATTCTATCCCTCGGCATCACTACTATGATCATCCGAAGGGGGTCGGTCCTATTGCTACAACCCGGAAGCAATCCCTATGGCTCGTCACCGAAGACATACGATGGAGTTTTACTTAGGAAATTTTTCTAAGTACACAAGCAACGACCCCCCGGCAATCCTACTTTACAGCCGAAGGGCCCTGGTCTGGTCTCACTTAGAAAATTTTCTAAGTCCACGAACCCTTGGCCTTCGGGAAACCAGGCAAGGGAAAGGAGAACATACATTCATTCATACACAAACACGAAGAGAAACAGGGGCATGCATTCAAGTTCAAAACGAAGGAAACATTCATTCACAGAAGCACGAAGGCGACAAAGTAAGGCATTCGTATAAAGGCCCGAAGGCAAATCTTTCATCATCAAAAACCAATATTCAAAATTCGAAGAGATGTTTTAATTACAAATACAGTGGACCGAGGCCAAAGACTACAAGCTATTACAAAATTATGCTTGAGGGAATTTCAAGCTGGGGCATTCTCGGCTCCATCCTCCTTCGTCTTGGAAGCAGCATCGTCCTCGACTTCCTCGCCACCAGCCTCTTGCATGAGCTCGGAATCTTCAAGATCCGGCCTCTCTTCACCTGGGGGGAGGGGCACCCTGACATCTGGCTGCAGAGGGGGAAGGCCGTAAGCTGCCGGGTCAAATTCCTTCGGCTCGATTTTGAAATGCCTGGCTAGCCTCCTGTATATGAGGTTTTGAGTAAAGAACTCTCCACCATCATAATAATCTTTGCCCTTCTGGGCTAGCCACAAAGCCCCAGGACCCTTCGCCCACGCGTCCACCGAGGCCTCCACCACCGACTCCACCCATGCCCTCCGGCCTTCCGCCTTCCATCCATCAGCGACGAAGGCATCGACGGCATCTTTCTCTGCCTGGGAGACGGCCTCCTTCTTCTTGGCCTCAGCTTCCTCCGCGGCAGCCTTGGAGGCTTCGGCGGCGGCTCTCTCAGCATCGGCCTTCCCCTCGGCCCTGGCGATTACTTTGTTGTTTTCGAGAATGGAATTGAACGCCATCTTCTCCAGCCGGAGGGTCTCTTGGGCCTCCTGGAGTTGCCGCCGGGACTCCGCCAGGGCCTCATCAGCCTGGCGCTTCTGCGCCTGATATTGCTCCATCCTCTGGAGCAGCTCCCCGAGACCGAGGGCAGCCTAAGAATCAAAACCATCAGATAGCAAGGGTTAAGTATCAAGATAAAGATATGTCAAAGACAACTCAGAGAAAAAGGAGAAGGAAAAGACTTACGGTGACAGAGGCCTGGAGCACTTTTGCGCTGAGGGCATCATCTTTGGCCCTCGAAAGCACCGATTTGTCGGTCGGGGGAGTGGCACCCTTCAGGAACTCCCTCGGGTTGAGGGTGCCATGCATGATGGCAGTTCCCTTGGTGATAGAGAACTGCACATCATCCCGGGGCCAGGCCAGGCTGCTATCTTGGCCCCCGGGAGGAGGAAGGACGTTTTGCGAGGGGGAGGAGGAAGAGTGCTCTTCGACAACAACAATGGGGGCGTCCGTCTTCTCGGGCCCCCCCTTCTTCTTCTTCTCCGGAGGAGCCACGCCTTTCCCCGCGTTTTTCCTCTTGTGCTCCGCCTTGGAGCCCCCGGCACCAGCACCGGTATCAGCAGCTTGGGAGGGTCCCCCACCCTCCGGGACCTGAGCATCCCCTCCCTTTCGGAAGAACTCATCGACAGGTTTCTGAACCCCCGTCTCCTTCTTCCTCTTCGGCTCCTTGGCCAGCTTCTTCTTCAGCGCGGCAAAGTTGGAGACGTCCATACTAACACCTGCAAAACAACGGTAAAATCAGACCGAAGGGGTCAATTACCAAAGAAAGGAAATAAGGAAACAACAAAAATCCTAAGTGCAATAAACCAGACCCTCCGGTAACTACCTCCAATGCCACCGAAGGCTCTCTCGAGGACAGGGTACTGTTCGTCCTTTTCGCCCAGGAAGCGGTACCGCCGGAAGCCTAGGGCCAGCAAGTCTTCGGGGAGAGTAGAGTCCTTGACTGTCACGCGCTTCGTGGCCCCCGGCAGCAAAGCCGCAATCTTCTTCCCCTCCTTCTGGAGTGCGGCGTTTCCCACCTTCGGGTGCCGCCTGAAGTGGTTGCGTAGTTCCCCCGGAAATGGATTTTCTGCCATCTTGACGTAGCAGAAGCGATCCTTCCATCCTTTGTGGGACGAAGGAACATCATCGAAAAGCCTGAAGGGGGCGAGTTGCTGCAGGTTGGCGAATCCCTCGGAATTGGTATGCCCCCCCCGGCACAGGTTGAAACTTTGAAAGAAAAGATCGAGGGTCGCAGTTACCCCTCGGGATCGGCACAGCTGCAGGAAGCCAGTTATATAGGAATGGCTGTTTGGGGTTAGCTGGCAGGGGGCTAAACCCACATACCTCAGATACTCGAGGAGAAAGGGATGTAGCGGGAACCGGAGGCCCATGGCAACCGACAGCACATGGACCGCAAAACAACCCTCCGGAGCCCGCAACAAGAGATCATCGGGTCCCGGTTCAATTACAGTCGCCGAAGGGCCTACATGCAACTGCGTGACATAGCATTCTGCCCGATCAGCCTTCGATCTCAGCGCGAGGGCGGCAGTATTCAGCCATGAATGCCCCTCGGGAATTCCAACAGGCTTCCCGCAGTCAACGGCGGTTTGCTTGCCTTTCGGTGGTGCCTTCGTCTTCTTCCTTTTCTTCCCCACGGCGACACTGAGGGGTTCCGGATCTAGGGGCCGGGAGGTGCTTGCTTCACCGGCACCACGAAGTGGGAGGACAGCAACTGTGACTTCTTGCCTCTCCCTCTCCTCCTCTTCTTCCGCTACCTGCAGCGCGAGGGCCATTTCTTCGTCCTCGATCACCTGCTCGAACTCCTCCGCCTCCAGCTCGGTGCGAAGGTTATCTTGGACCTCTTCGGCGACAGCTGAGTCATTATTCGCCGAGGACTGCTCGCTAGAGGACTCCGCATCCGATAAATTTTCTTGCTGTGCCGACGGCTCCCTCGAGATATCTTGTGAGTCGCTTTGCGAAGACATCTCACCCGGCAAGTTTTGAAAGGATTAAGGAAGAATACTACTCAAGCACTCTAGCCGAAGGCTCCTAGAAGCTCTAAACACTAGATCTAAAGGAATGGAAGCAAGAAATACGTTAAGGAACAAGAACAAAGGATGAACTGACCTTGGATCGAGGAAAATTCTGGGGTTTGATCGAAAAGGGGACTTTCTCTCTCTAGAAAATTTGACAGAGCTTCGCCTCAAATTCTAAAACGCGCAAGGGAATGAGTTTGGCTTGGGGTATATATAGACTTTCGGCCTCGAGAACTGGGCCTCGATTTAAAAAGGCCATCATTACGGGCCGCCGGTTCAGCCAACGGATGGCTACCGCCCGCCTTCAACCAACGAGGACACGCCACGTCAACTACTCTTCCAACGGCTATATTGCAACGGCTCTATTTCGCAAGCACTGGAGTGCCCTCGAATTATAGCCTCCGGTTATCATTCACTACAGCCTTCAGCCAATGAATTCCAACATAGCGCCTTCGAGATGGCAGCCATAGGCACCTGGCTCATCAACGTTGTCACCCCTCGGGTTCGCATCAACTCATCATAACTCCTTCAGCCCGAACTTGCCTTCGGCCTAAAGGAGTGGGGGACTAGGATACACCCCTCGGGGATC
This sequence comes from Cuscuta epithymum, assembly GCA_945859915.1. NCBI lineage: Eukaryota > Viridiplantae > Streptophyta > Magnoliopsida > Solanales > Convolvulaceae > Cuscuta > Cuscuta epithymum. The sequence goes on from CAMAPF010000007.1 coordinate 1,978,318, forward strand.
ACACACAACAAAAAATTCTTCATGCAACAATTGACGCATACGGCCTCCGGGCAAACATCACAATACATGCAGACAAGACATCTATGCTTTCCTCAGAAAACCCTCGACGTGTGAGGGACTGAGGGGGAGCCCCCGGCGAACATACGAAGGTTACGAGTACCTTCCCTCAGAAAACCCTCGACATGTGAGGGACTGAGGGAAGCCTTCGGCAATCAACAGAAGACAAGTTCTCAAACAAAGGCACCCAGACAGGCGATGAAGCCCCCGGAAGAATCATCACATCTACTCCTTTTCCCTCAAGTACCTTTCGGCAAAAGGAGTGAGGGACTCCTGATGGAGTATATGGCCCAGGAACCCCCGGCCCAAAGACTCCCACTAATCTATCACAAGCCCAACAAGCTCAAGGAGCTCGGGAGGCCCAAGATTCGGCGGCCCAAGCGTCAAGAAGGCCACGGTACACACAGGGATGCCTTCGGCCACCTTGGCCGAAGGCTCCAGAACTCACAGAACCGCCATATTCGACCGTGCGAAGCTACTGGGAGAAATTGACAGAAAATAGGAGCCCTCGGCACTATGGAGCCCTCGGCACTATGAATCCCTCGGCTCAACCAAGCCTTCGGCTGCACAAGGAGCCCTCGGCTACGCAAGAAGCCTACGGCTGAACTAGCTCAATCATCGAAGATTCCTTTTAGAGACAGCCAACCACCGCATTTAATGCCACGTCGCATCCGCCAACCGCATTCAATGCGGTTGACGTACCACTGCCGGTGCCACTAGGCTGATGTGACCCTTCGGCCGTTGGATTACTGACACGTGTCCTCTCATCGCATTTATTGCTGCTATAAATAGCAGCCCATTTCTCCTTGTAATCGACACAACCTACATCTCAACTCCACGCTGAGTTCATTTAATAAAATCGACTCTCTCTCCTCCTATTTACTCTGACTTCTCCCTAGATATTCCCGCAATAACCCTTCGGATAAGATACCCCCCGGGTAGACTATCCATCAAAGAGAACGTAGAAACCTCTTCCGTGAGGTATGCTTGACAGATAGAAGCTCCGACGTGAGCTTTATTTGTCACTTTCTTTTTCAGTTCCCGCAAAAACCTAACAACATTGAAGAAATGTAATTATGTCATAATAATATATGTATAAAAATTGGTGAGAAATAATAAAATATTTACCTCTCAAAGCTGTACATCCATCTGTAAAATGGTGGACCTCCTCTTCTAGCTTCCCATGGAAGATGGATAAGTAGATGCTCCATTCCATCAAAAAAGGATGGAGGGAACACTTTTTCAAGATTACACATTATAGTCGGAACGTTGCGGTGAAGGTCCTCAAGAGCTTTTTTGTTAAGTACTGGCGAACATATTAACTGAAAAAGTTGGGAAACATCGGCAATACACGCCCATACATTAGCTAGAAGATTTTCCTTCAGAGCAACTGAGAGTAAACGCTGCATGATGACGTGACAATCATGGCTCTTCATATTTTTCATTGACAACTTTTCTAAGTCAACAATTCTCTTGAAGTTGGATGTGTATCCATCTGGAAATCGCAACTGAATAAGCCACTGCAATATTTTTTGCTTTTGTTCAACCGTCACTTGGTAAACAGCTTTCTTGTAGGGGCCTTCATATTCAGGGCCCATAGCAATTTCCGGTCTATCACAATACAAAGCTACATCCTTTCGGGATGATAGACCATCTTTGGTTCTCCCTTTGAAGTTCATGACTGTGTTGAAAATGTTATCAAAAACATTTTTCTCAATATGCATTACATCCAAATTGTGTCTAATGAGTAGATCTTTCCAGTATGGTAATTCCCAAAAAATACTTTTTTTGGTCCATTTATGATCAGTCTTATATCCATCTGGATACTCAAGAGGTTCATCTATGGCAGAAGGAATGTGCTGAACACGATTCAAAATTTGATATCCTGTCAACCTCGGAGGTGGAGGATCACGCTCAACGCGCCCCTTTAGGAAAGACTTTTTATCCTTTCTGTATGGATGGTTTTGAGGGAGAAACCTGCGGTGACAATCAAAATAAGATGGTTTGCGGCTATTTTTGAGCCAAAATGCATTTGACTTCTCCATACAAACAGGACACCCCATAAGGCCTGCGGTACTCCAACCAGATAGCATTCCATATGCTGGGAAATCACTAATTGTCCATAAAACCGCAGCTCTCAAATTAAATATCTGCTCTGTCGTAACATCATATGTAGGAACACCTACATCCCATAGTTGTTTCAACTCCTCAATCAATGGTTGTAGGTACACATCAATTCGTTTCTTAGGATTACCAGGTCCCGGACACATCAACGATAAAAACATAAAATGTTGTTTCATACACATGTCCGGAGGCAGATTATACGGTGTGATGATAATTGGCCAACATGAGAACTGTCCGCCAAATTGACCATATGGGGCAAAACCATCAGCACACAACCCAAGACGAACGTTGCGTGGTTCGAAAGCGAATTCAGGATAACATCGGTCCAAATGCTTCCATGCATCCGAATCAGATGGGTGACACATTAATCCTTCTTCTGTGTCATGCTCGACATGCCACGTCATGTATTTAGCGGTAGCACTTGACGCATACAATCTTTGTAAACGTGGTGCTAAAGGCAAATATATCAATTTGGATGCTGCAGATCTTTTTCGTGGTTTGTGGCTCATTGCTGACATAGGCTTGTACCTATCCTCATTACAAAATTTACAACGGGTCAATCCCTCGTCATTTTTCCAAAATAACATGCATCCTCCGGGGCATGCATGGATTTTAATCATAGGAAGACCCAATTCAGAGACGAATTTTTTCATGTTGTAATACGTGTCGGGAAGAGAATGATCACGTGGTAGCATGCTACCAACTGAGTCAAGTATCCTGGACATGCAATTCTCAGACAGATTATATTCGGACTTTATATTCAAAAATTCAGAAACCGCAGATAACTGCGAATGACCATCACAATCAGAATACAATGGTTGATCTGCACTTTTAAGAACATCTTGAAATCGCGTGCCTAACACATCAACATCATAAAAATATGAACTCGGTCCCTCACCCGCATTACTGTGTGCGGTGAAATCATTATTCGGATAGGTATTCGGATGGTTATTGGGAAATGCAGAAGAACCAACCAAATCATAAACCATTCTTTGCTCCCATTCCATATCTGCATAATTTCCCCATGCAGCCATCTCATCGGGAACATAGTAAGATGTTCCCACAGGTTGAGGCAAATAACATGCCTCAATCGATTCTCCTTGAGAAGTCCAATTGTAATAGTTTTCGATAAAACCATGAGTATATAAATCCCAACACACGTCCTCACCAAGCAAGAATTTGTTATTTTTACACTCCTTACACGGACATCTTATCTTATTTCCGTCCATGTACTGTGTTTGTTGTTGTGCCCACTTAACAAATTCAATAACTCCATTCTTAAACTCGTTTGTTAATCCTCTACCATTGTCAACATATTTATTGTACATCCAATTTCTATTTTCTCTATTCATTGTGCCTGAATATAAAAAAATTAAGGAATTATTTATAATAAGCTCGTTCATAATACTCATAATTCAACACATGCATGATATAACGAATATCCGTGCCTATAACGAACTCTTTGGGTAGTGATAATAAAATTACTATTTTTAACAACTACATTTTAAAATTAGTGTGTGAATTAATTTAATGCGTGCTATTATACAAAGCTATTATATAGGGGTGGGAATGGTCCGGTCCGGTCCAATATTTGGCCGATCCCGTACCCGTACCGTTACTATTGAAACAGTTCCGTTCGATTCGGTCTTAAACCTAAACCGTTCGATACGGTCCATTTTCAAACGGGACGGTACCATGCCATACCAATGCCAAATAATGTCACTTTCTCAAAGTGTTTAATGAAAAATTAAAGTTTAGTTATCTTCCAAAAATCCACACAATTTAACAATTTTCATATTTCATTTAATAGTTTTATTATTCATTTAATTAAATTTCACTTTTTTATTATATTGTAATTTGGCCTTTTAGAAAAAAATACTCCATGACGGATTTTGCAATAAAAAATTTTAATTATTAAAAATTGTACGGATTATTAATTATCATTAGGGAGGACTTAACATTAATTTTGATAAAAAAATGTTGACTTTGCAAATCAATTTGGGACGGATAAGGTCACTAATACAGAGTCAATTAATTTTAGAAAAACTATAATAGTACAAATTTTAATAATTTAACTATACTTCGGTCCGGTTCGGTCGGGTACCGGTTCTCATTTTATGAGAACCTGTCATGGCATTGTTTGGAACCGGTACAGTCCAGTTCGGGACAAAAAAATTGAGATCAATTTCAAACCCCGTTTATCGGTCCGGTACCATACCGGTCCAGTTCGGTACCATGCCGGTTCGGTATTTTTGCCCGCCCCTACTATTTTACAATATTAAAAGATAATTAAAAATCAATCTAACTAAAGAATTAGAGCTTAAATAAATTAAAAAATTATAATGACAAAAAACATACCTAAGAACGGACACAAAATATAAATTCTTCCGAGAAAATCCAATGCACAATGTTCACTTCAACATCCACATATAGCATCCGCAACATCTCTTTGCAAATCCGTATTCATCATTCTATATCATTAACTATGAAGAAAAATTGAATGTGAGTACAAAACTAAAAGAGGATGGGTATTTATAAATAATTCTTGGCACGGACTTAGGCACGGACTTAGGCACCAAGCTAATCTACCTCCCAGCGGCCACTTTATTGGCACGGCATTTTGGCACATCTTCGACAACGGTAACGTTTTGGCACAATTTTAGGCACGGCATTGGGCACCTCTAGACAACGGTTTTATTTTGGCACAACAAATTGGCACGCCCATGGCACGGTCTGGCTAACGGTAATATTTGTGTTCGAACATAGGTACGGATTTGGCACGGCGCAGGCATGACATATGCAAGCCGACGACAACGGTAACATTTTGGCACCACATTTGGCACGGCTATGGCACGCCCATGCTAACAGTAATATTTGGGCCCGACATAGGAACAGATTTGGCACGGCCTTGGGCACGTCCACGGACGACTCCCATAGGGAAAAATTTTGGCACCGCTAGAGCCGTGCCAAGATTATAACGGCAACGTTATCGGGTTTTGCTTCCGTTTACTTCGGACGGGATTTGGCACGAACGTTGATCTGCCAAAGTTGGCACGGCTCTCGTTGTGCCAAATGTGGAGCCAGTTGAAATGCCCACAATTTTTGGTACGAAGTTGTGCCTATTGTCGTGCCTAACATGGCACGCATGCCTGACGTGCCAATTTGCCGTGCCAAAAACGCGTTTTTTTGGTAGTGTCATCATCATTATCATCATCATTATCATCATTATCATCATTATCATCATTATCATTATCATTATCATTATCATTATCATTATCATTATCATTATCATTATCATTATCATTATCATTATCATTATCATTATCATTATCATTATCATTATCATTATCATTATCATTATCATTATCATTATCATTATCATTATCATTATCATTATCATTATCATTATCATTATCATTATCATTATCATTATCATTATCATTATCATTATCATTATCATTATCATTATCATTATCATTATCATTATCATTATCATTATCATTATCATTATCATTATCATTATCATTATCATTATCATTATCATTATCATTATCATTATCATTATCATTATCATTATCATTATCATTATCATTATCATTATCATTATCATTATCATTATCATTATCATTATCATTATCATTATCATTATCATTATCATTATCATTATCATTATCATTATCATTATCATTATCATTATCATTATCATTATCATTATCATTATCATTATCATTATCATTATCATTATCATTATCATTATCATTATCATTATCATTATCATTATCATTATCATTATCATTATCATTATCATTATCATTATCATTATCATTATCATTATCATTATCATTATCATTATCATTATCATTATCATTATCATTATCATTATTATTATTATTATTATTATTATTATTATTATTATTATTATTATTATTATTATTATTATTATTATTATTATTATTATTATTATTATTATTATTATTATTATTATTATTATTAGTTTAGTTGTGAGCATGATGTAAAGTTCCGCAAAACAAGGGTTGGCATTCAGGATTGGAGTAGCATGACAAGTGATCTCATGAGAAGTTTCTCAGTGCAAACATGAGTGAGGGCAATACTGGAGGTCTAGATGCCATTTAGGATCGGAGTAACTGCCTCGAGCTCTACGGGACGGGGTGTTACATATGTACTCCAGATGAAAATCACCTAATAAATTGGGAAAATAATACTTCCTCCATCCTGAAAATTCTTCTCACTTGCATCTTTGGAACGTCTCAATTTATTTTTTCTGCAATTGGTAAGGTTTGTGTGGTTATTATTCATTTTCCTTTTTCTTACTCAACCGCAACTATACATTCCCACTTTATTCTCACTTTCTTAAATTCTGACCCATGTCAAACCGGGAAGTATTTTCTGGGACAGAGGGAGTAACTTATATATTACATAGTACTATGCAAATATAATCTCAATGCATTGATTGATCATCAATTTCCGAAGAAAATACTACATAGCATTAAATCTTAGCAATCGTACTACTTGTACACGCTGGATCACACATCGGTTTACGCGTCCAAGTGTAACTGTATGTGCAAAGACAATTGATTTTAATTTTAGTAAAAGAAAGTGTCTGTGACCACAAATTATGTGGGCACATACAATTCGTTTTTTGAGGGTCACATACACCGTTTTTTATTAAAAACAAAATCAATTGTCATGCATAGATAATTACACTTGACCGTGTAAACTGGCGTGTAAATCAGCGTGTACAATTAGTACTTTTCGTTCTTTAATGAGGTGATCGAGTCAATCTCAAACATTTGGGACCATCTCCATTTCGAAGGCCATTTTCAATACTCCTTCTGTCACGAAAAAGGTTCACTAAATTGACTTTTCTTGTGAATATGAAAATGATATTAAAATGTTCTTTATTCAAAATATTTTTCAAAAAATTTATAAGTTTATGGATTCATACAAATATAACACGAAGTAATTAACATCGTTGTTCAAAGTTTGACAATATTGATTAAGAAAAGTTAATATGAAGATTATTTTGAGGACGAATGTAGTACTCCGTATTAGGAAATTGCGTCGGACACCAAACAAAGTTGATTATTTATTGGGGAATTTGACTTTACACCCCACTTTTTAGGTGATATTGGACTTTGCACCTCATTTTCAAAAAACTTTAACTTTGCACCCCAACACATATCATTTTGCGAAGAAAAATTTGTAGATGAGGTGCAAAGTCAAAGGAACTTTAAGTGGAATGAGGTGCAAAATCAATTTTTTTTCAAAATAGAGTGCAAAGACCAATATCACCTAAAAAGTGGGGTGGAAAGTCAAATTTTCCCTTATTTATTTACCGTAAAGGAGCGCAGGTGATTGAGTAGCCGCAAATCCCATATTCGCATGCCACATTCAAGAAAATTTCCTTTTGTACACGTTTTTATACCTATCAGTACACGCTTGTGTCTGTGAGAGTATTTTTTTGTCTATGATGCGCAGTGCACAGACATAAGTTGGCTTGTTTTGTCTGTGAAATTTTCCACAGACAAAACAAGTCAGCTTTTGTCTGTGGACTGCGCTTCACAGACAAAAAATAACTCAGCTCTCACAGACACATGCGTGTACTGATGGGTATAAAAACGTGTACACCAAGAATTCTTCCACATTCAAACACCTCTTATCTTAATTGCATGCTTTAAAGTTTAAATCATTTAATTTTCTACCTTGGTGGGACGTCCACTAATGGACCTTTTCTGTTTTCAGACCATAGCAAGGAATCTCTGCAAAAGAAACTGAAGAAACATGCTTTCACTTGCACCCAAGAACATAAAGTTATTTTTTTTATACTCCGTAACTTTTTATAGTTCTACGACCGTCCACATTCAAACATCTCTTATCTTCATTTGGACTTAAACATGATTATATTTTCTGAGTTTTGCTTTTAAAAAATGAAATATGATAATTCTATTTTGGAATTCTACAACCTTTTTACCTGTTTTGGAAATTTTCCCAAATTAATTATATAGTCATACTTCATCTGTCCCACAAAACTTTATCAAATTTGACTTGCACATGGAATACTTAAAGGAGAAAGAGAGACAAATAAACAAAACCAGTGTTATTGAACTTTGTGCAGAGGACATAGAAATATTTTGAACCACAATTTTTTACCGAAAAGGGGAATGTGATAAAGTTAGTGGGCTATGACGAACACTTCGTTGTAATGCGTCAAAATAATATTCGATACTAGTACTTATACGTGGTATAGGTGAAATAAAGTTTGTATCCACAGGGAAAGGAATAATTCTCTTTTTAATAAAACTAGTAAATAAAGGAGGTTTTGGGATTGAGTGATTTAATTTAAATAATCACGAAGATGAATGACATATGAGATTTATTTCAAAAATAAAAAGGACTTAGCCTTTCTACTTTCCACTTGTTAATATATTTTAGTCGATCATTGTTATATCTATAACGTATCCCCTCTCGAATACTCAATCGAGGAGTATCTCCAATTCATCGAGGGTAGTTATTAACAACGACCGTTCATTAACAACTCTTACTATTAATCAAATATAGAACAACGTCGTATACCGATTTAATAGTAACATTTAATCTTTTTAACTCTTGATGAAATCAATTGAGATTGATAACCTAAACACAACGGTTTCGGTTTAACCAACAAAATTAATCCCTCTTAAGTTTATTAACCGCGACCGTGCATTAATAAACCGAAATTACTTACTTGTGAAACCATCAACGATTAATCATCGGTTCGTTGATCGTTTCTAGTAATAATTGATGTCGGAATGTTAACTAATCATCACTTAGCAACATTCCAACATTAATTTAGAATGAGATTAAGGGAAGAATTAATAATCAAGAGAAGAAGTTAAGAAAATAACTCACAACTTTAATAATCAACAAGCTTCAAGATCAAAACCAAGAAATGAGAGTTTAGGTCCTCATTTGGAGACTAAACATACTAGAAAAATATAAGAAATAACTATTCTAAACTGAGCTTATAAGTATGGAAGAAGGGATATCAAAATGGGAAGGAAACAGGGTGTATTTATAGGTTTTTTGGTGAGGTTTGGTAGAATACCCGACCGGGTATATCAAAATACCCGACCGGGTATTTAACCAAATCTGATTTTCGCACAATCTTTTGCTTTATTTGATCTTGTAAGATCTCTCACATGATCCTTTGTTGATTCTTGATTGATTCTTGCTCAAAATGATTCTAAATTTACTAAATTACAACAAACTAGAAAAATGAAATGATTGCACCGTAAATGTGCAATTACCACAACAACACACCGTAAAAACTAATTAAAAGTAAAAATATAAACACTCAAAACCAATGCAATCAACTCCCCCACACTTAATCTTTTACTCGTCCTCGAGTAAAATCATAAAGTTCTTCACCATCCAAAGAGTTTCAAAGTGTTTTCTTTTTTCAGTTTAAACTCATTCACACTATAGAAAGTTATTGCTTCTCGCTCCAACTGCTTGCTATGGTGAAAATGAACTCCTGCAAAAATAATTCATTCTCTCATTTTTCTCATTTTGCTTAGGAGCCGTTTCAGGTTTTCATCTTAGCCTCTCATTTTTTTTGACTCACTTTTTTTTTGTTAATGTTGCTTAGGTTGCCCGTTTGGGTTTTGAACCTAACTAGCATTTCTTCTTTTTATTATTTTTCTTTTCTTTCTTTTTCTCTTTTTTGTATTTGTTTTTTTATAAATACAACGAAGAAGAAACACTATATGTACAATGAAGAGTCTTTTCCCCCCTTGCTAAACCAAGCACTGTCCTTGGTGCTCGTCATTGCCTAGGTTTCTTTTTCTTTTTTCTTTTTTGTTTCTTTTTTTTTTTCCTAGAAAGTTGGGGATTTTGGAGAGGAAGGTTGGGAGTTTTCAAGAGTTATGTGGAGCAAGAGGAAAGTGATGGGAGCAAGATTATGATTTTTTTGTCGTGTTTGGTGGATGATTTGGGTATATTATTGAAGAAAGAAAGATATGGTCATGTGGTTTGAGATGATTAGGGCAGAGTTGTATGGTGTTTTGGAAGATTAAACATGAAAAGTGATGAAGAGAAGGCTGCTAGGAAAAAATAGTAAACACACAATGACGCACCTTGCTTGGGTTGCCTCCCAAGAAGCGTCTTATTTAACGTCGTGGCACGACGCCATCACTGTGTTCAGTCGTTCAAGCTTGGATCGTGATAATTCATCTTCTTCACATTTTCACTCCTAGAACTTTCATAGAAATATTCAATTTTCTGAGCCTTCACTTTGAAAAGTTTTCCAAGATCAAATATCCAGATTTCCAATGATTCATGTGTTGAGACTGAGGGAAAGAAATTATTGTTTAACATGGTCAATGGAAATTGTTTCAATCCCTCCATTTTGCGGAAGATTTCAAAGATGGAAATGTCGTTTTCAATTTTATGAGTTTCCCCTAAAGCTTCCAAAAATGGTGGGGGTACACCTCAAAGAATGACAAGGATAAAAATTTGAATTTGAAGCTCGGCTCATCCTCTTCTTTGACCAGTTGGAGCTCCGTATCTTTTTCTTCTTCTTCATCTGGATTTTGAGTCTCCTTTTGCAATTCCTTCCTATGCGTCAATGTGATTGCAGAAGTTTGCTGTTTAGGATCATGTTCTATTTGAGAGGGAAGTTTTCCCGAATCCTTTACTTCAAGCCTGTTTACGGCTCCGAATATTTGACTCACTTGAGTTTCCAAGTTTAAAATGCGAGACTTGGTCTCGTTTTGGAATTGCACCATGTTGTTTTGCATGGTGGTCATGTTGGTAGTAAGAGCCCAAACCATGTCCTCCGATCCGTGGACATGTTGGAGAATGGATCATACCTCATGTGAGGTATTTTTCTTTGAAAACCAACATCATCACTTTGTTCAAGATATTCTTGTTGGAGCTTTGGACAAAATTCCGTAAGATGCATGTGAGACATGCAAATGTTGCAGGTCTTGGCATCTTGAGCTTTTGAGCATAAGATAAACTCTTTTATTAGAGAAGTTAAGACGGAAATTTGACTCTCTAGGGATAATGTGTTGGTATTCATATACTCATGTAAGCTCATGAAATAGAAAAGTAAGATTTTTTTTATATTCTTTTTTATTTAATTTTGTTATTTTTACGAAATCAAATAAAAAGAAAAATAATTGCCTTTCCCCGGCAACGACGCCAAATTTGATGAGCACTTCGTCGTAGCGCGTCAAAATAATACGTAGATGAATGACATATATGAGATTTAATTCAAGAATAAAAAGGACTTGGCATTGCTACTTTCCACTTGTTGATATATTTTAGTCGATCATTGTTATATCTATAACTTATTAAATTTATAAAAAGGACTTGGCATTGTTATATACTTCTCGAATACTCAATCGAGGAGTATCTCCAATTCATCGAGGGTAGTTATTAACAACGACCGTTCATTGACAACTCTTACTATTAATCAAATATAGAACAACGTCGTATACCGATTTAATAGTAGCATTTAATCTTTTTAACTCCTTCATAAAATCAATTGAGATTGATAACCTAAACACAACGGTTTCGGTTTAACCAACAAAATTAATCTCTCTTAAGTTTATTAACCACGACCGTGCATTAATAAACTGAAGTTATGATGTCTGTTTTCTCGCACTTAAAAAGATTGTAATATAGTGGTTGAAAGTACGAGTATCGTCTCCACAGGGACGGACAAAAGGGAATTAAAGATTAACTAAACTTAGCGATTAAAAAGAAATAAATAAAATAAAAGTGCAGTTGTGCGAGATTAATTGTTGAATTAAATTAAAACTAATGGTAATGAGCGATAAAAATAAAAGATTGGTTTCTTCTCAATTAACGACGAAGGGAACAGGAATTGATTCCGGGGTAACCAGATTTCTGGCAGATCAGGCCTAATTACATGAATTTGATTTAATTGAGCCTAGCTAATCATTACTAAGTTCTTACCGCTCTCGCGGCGTAGAGTACAATAATTTAGGGGTCCAGGCTGATCTCTCATGCGACAAGATCCTAAATTATTGCCAAAACGAACGAGCTTACGGCCCCTTAATCGCTACTAATCTCTTAGCGAACGATTAAGTGTGTGTGAATGTGTCCTAGAATAAATTAGATCTCTCTTAATTTATTCTATAAGCAATTGTAATTCTAGTGGCCATCTAGGTTACAAGAGATATCAATTAAATTATTCATACACAAATTAAACGGCATTCATGCAATTAAACCGACAAGAATCTAGCCATCAATCATGATTAACCCCTTCATCAACCCCAAATCCCTAATTAAACTACTCACAATTCATAATTGAAGAATCAACAGAATTGGGATGAATAGAAATAATTGTCATTAATTAAAAAGATGAACTTACAAATAATCCCAGGGTCTTGGAGTAAACAATCGTAAAAACGCAAGTAAATTCGTCCCTAGGCCTCTCCGTAATGTTCGTAACCCCCAAAAAGGGTTAGGGAGGCCTTATTTATAGAAAAAGGGGGAAAAAACCGAATTTGGGCCGAAATAGGATTTTTCCGCGCGTGTCACGGGGCTACGCACGATCGTGCGTCCCTGCCTACGCACGATCGTGCGTAGCAGGCAGACGCCTCATCGTGGTTCCGTAATGGACGCACGATCGTGCGTCCCAGACGCACGACCGTGCGTCTGACTTTTTCGCTCCGTTTTCTCGTTTTCTTGCTCCAAACGTGCCCGGATTCAAACGAGGTCGATCCCAATGCTCTTTCTTCATCAAAATTTCGCCGTGAATCACCTGGTGACCTCCAAATCTCTCAATTCTTCCTTGAATGCTCTCTATCTCCTCCCGATTGTCTCTTTCGCGCCGATTGCCGGACTCTAACTTCTTCAAATCAACTCCAAATGCAACGAAACTCGATCCAACGCCTGCTAAACACAACTTGAGCCAAATTTGAGACTTGTAACGCCTTAAAGCCGAGAAACTCATCAAAATCCGACCCGGACACGCATCAAATGCGTGTCTAAATACGGACTTATCAGACTCCCCCACACTTAAGCTTTTGCTTGTCCTCAAGCAAATCGAACATCGGGACTTACGATAATCACCACACGGAATTTAAAATAGTTAGCATACACATGTAGTTAAAGGGATATTCACAGGACAGACAGTTTAAATCAAGAAAATCCTTCCCTAAACTACGCCTTTGTACTCAAGCTAAACTATTTGACACAATTATTCACAACATCCTCAAAGTAATGACAGCATACACAAATAAACTAGTTATTGATCAGAAGGACTTGTGAAGGTGATAATGGATGGATAATAATAATAGTCCCTTTATTTTGAGAGATCGGAATATTCTAACAAAGACTCAATGCATTCAGGAACTTCAGGGCTATTCTTAGGGTCAAAGAACTCAGTAGGCCACAATTTAGGAACAATCATTTAAACCTATGCAAAGAGTAGACATGGTGTACAACTAAGCTAAACCGTCTCGGCACATTTGTGCTTTGACGTATACTTGAAGTACGCGGAGGACTAAAGCTAAATTTTGAGATAGCCTCCAAGTTCATTAATTTAAGTTTAGTTTTCCTTGTCATGTTGGCACGAGAACGCCGTTTCTTTCGAAAGATACCCAAGTCTCATCTTACGCTTTTTGACCAGGGTTCCCATTCTCTTTTTCGCAAAGTAAAAGGTCTAGCTATATTAATTTTTCACCTTTCGGATTCTCACTAGACATTACCCCATTCTAATCTCGGCCTCACCAAGGAAAAATAGCAATTAAAGTTCATTAATTCAAAAGTGAATCCATGCCTACAATGCAATCCTCGAAAGTATCAAGTTCCTAAAGAGTGACTGCTCTTACCCCATTTGGGGCATAGGAACAGTGCCAAAAATGGCTCCTACACAAATTCCCTAAACTTATCAAATTAATCCCTTAATTCCCTAAACATCAGGACTAAGTCAGAAATATTCACGGGTAAGGAACACAGGCCATTTGGCTATGGAGCTCAATTAATTGGGTAAACAAAGAACAGTCAGGCTCAAAATGGCTTCTCCTAAAGGACTTTATTCAGGTCAATGGGAAAACTGTTGATTCATTACATGGGTGACTAATGCCTTCATCCTTTCAACAACCAGATTATCATGCAAGCAATTTAAGCCTAAACACTTCAAGGATGTCCTAAAAGCATAGTCAAAACGCTAGCCAGTTCACAAAGACACAGTTTAAAGAAAAATTTTCAAAAATTTTGCATGAATTTCCCCTGAATATACAACTAACACCTGCGCATGCTAACTCTAACAAATCACATGTAACAACCACTGCCCGAATGCCCAATTCACTCCCCCACACTTAAACTTTGGCATCGTCCTCGATGACCAAAAATGCACTATGCACAAGGGGGTAAAGAGGATAGGGTCACGCGTGCTCAACATTAACTCAAGTCATAATCACAAAAATAAGAACCAAAGTAACTTCCCTATGCGATGGTTGGAGTAGAACTCAACTGTGTGAAATGAACTCGGCAATTTCATCCACGGGACTAGTAAGCTGCAATCATCAAAACACAAACAAAATCCAAGAAATACGGAGAAAGAGTAAAGAGTAACGTGAGTGAGTGAGTGAGTGTGAAAGTATAGATACAGTCATCCAACAAAAATCAGAGAACAGAGGCTAATGGCGAACAATCTACTAAATCACTACTGCTCCGGAGGTGGCGGTGGCTGCTGTGCATCGAAGAACGAACTCCAGCTGGACTCTAAGGATGTGACACGAGTGTCCAACTCCGCGTACTGTACGCGCAGGTTGGAAAACCCGGTCGTAATGTCCTCGTGAATGGTCCGCTGGAGCTCTCTGTGGTAAGCCTGCCTCTCTGACCGGACCTCCTGAAAGAATGCCTGCTGGTCCGCCCTCATCTGTCGATAAAGCTCCTGCTGTCTCTGTCGCTCTGCCTGAACATCGGCAAAGAAACGCTGCTGACTCTCAAAAAGTGACCTGTGATGGCGCTGCTGACTCTCCCTCCACTCGACATGATAGGCCCTCTGCTCCTCATGCCAACTCGAAAAAGCATCCTGAAAAGCAGGTGGCATGACAGGAATAGAATGAGCAGCATCATGGTCCATAGCAGCTCCTCCCCCCTCAGTGTGGTGCTCCTCATCATCATCATCAACGTGGCCAGCTGCGCCGCCCTCCTGAATATGGATCCCTGCCTGATGCGGTACTCTCTGCTCTCCCTCAACGGGCTGCTCTGCTAGGCGCCTCCTTCTGGCCACTCCGGTGTTTAGCTCTGGAAGCTTAGTCAACGGCGCATAATAAGAACTCTCATCCATGTTTACAAAGTGGTCGCCGTAACCCATCCCACGCAGAAGGCAGGTGATGTAGGGTCCAGAAAAGATAGCCTTGATCTTGTAGGTAGACTGACGGTGGAAAAGGCCGGCAATGATAGCACCCATGTGTGGTAGCTTGTTGTGGATCATGCAATAAAGGCACAAAAGATCTGTAGTGGAGACCTTGCCTGCTACCTCGGCCCTCCCAGTGATGGTGGATGAAAGGAGGGAATGGATAACTCTGTACGCCCGTGGATACAACAAGGTGTTAGGGGTGTCCCGGGGGTCATAAGTGCCGCCGTCTCTAGAAATGCTCTCCCAAAACTTCTGGCGATCTACATCTCGTGGAAAATCAGTCAAGCCTGCTTCAGTCTCTGCTCTATCCTCAATCTGGGTAAAACCTAGGTGCCACTGGATGTTGTAAATGGATATGGCATGGTCCTCATTGAAAGCCCGGAACTTAATTAGGGGTCGGTGGTTATCGGAGAAACGGATAGATCGAGGCACCTTAATTGTGGCCAACACTTCGCAAGTTACTTCTTTGTATGTGGTCTCTCGGATGCCAAAGAAAAGGTGTTGCCACCATCCCCGACGGAGTAGCGTCATCACCTCATCATGAAGCCCAGCGGCTGTCAAGGTGGGCTCATCAGGATAATGAAACGTGCCCACCTCCTTTTTCAGCAAATCGAGGTATGTGATCATTTGTTCGTCCTTCGGGAATTGAGGCTGATATCGGGGACCTGTAGCCCGACTAGAGCTGGTTCCAACATTCTTGGTTCGCTTCTTTGGTGGCATCTGTCAAGACAATTCAACAACAACAACAACCATTCCAACGGGGCTTCCAAGTATTAGAATAAAACTCCAAATCAAAAGTAATAACCCCGTCAGTAATTCAACATAATTATCAACAAATCCAAGTTTAACCAGAATAGTTGAAACTTTTGAATTTTTATCAAAGAAAATTTCTTTGAAGTAAAGTCAAATATTTCAACGACACACGGTATAAACAAGGTCACAAGCAAGAATTCTTATCAAAACAAGTGTTAAGAATGGAGTTCCTCCCAAAAGAATTAAAGAGATATTAGATTAGGGGAAGAACTCTCAATTCTCAAATTGGACATGTTTGGCCTAAAATTTGGGGATTTATGCTCAATTTAACTCAACAACAATTATTCAACATCATAATCAACAATTCATTCCTTAATTGAAGCAAGGAGCACAAAAACCCCAAATTTATCTCACATTCATCAATTTTCAACCCTATATTGGCTAAATTAGCTCAAAAATTAAGGATTTCAATCAAAAGAAATAAATTTATCAATCATAGAATATCAAAATCATCATCACAAGCTTCAATTTAATCATGTGGATGTAAATCTCTAATTTTAGAGCATAAGAATTTAGATTTCTAGAAAAGCTTGGAGAAGCCTCCATTAATGGAGAAGAGAGAAGAAAAGAGAAGAAGGAGATACCTTGGAGAAGAGAGAAAGAAAAGGGAGGCGGTCGGTGGTTGGTGGTGCGGCGGTCGCGGCGGACGCGGCGGTCGCGGTGGTGAGCGGCGGTGTCGGCGGCTGGGTGGTGGTCGTGGCTGCTGGGCGGTCGCAGGGGAGGCTTCTCGGTTCGGTGGTCGCGCAGGGGAGGGGGGATGAGGGATGATATGGTTTTTGGGTTATGTTTTGAAAAGGGGTGTTTTTTGGAAATTTGGGACGCACGACCGTGCGTAGGGGGCGACGCACGATCGTGCGTCGATGGCAGACGCACCTTCTCGCTTCAGAAGTTACGCACGATCGTGCGTAAGGGGGGACGCACAATCGTGCGTCGATGGCAGTAGCCTCCCCCGCGTTTCTTTCTTTGACGCACGGCGTGCGTCCCAGACGCACGACCGTGCGTCCGCACGAACAGTAAAAAAATATTTTTTTTTTTTTTTTTTTTTTTTTTGTGGGTTTTTTTGAAAAGCAACAACACTAAACTAAACAAAAACAAATTAAGCTCGGGTTGCCTCCCGAGAAGCGCTATTTTTAACGTCGTTTGCCCGACGCAACTACTCACTCATCTCTCCAAATTTGTGACAAAGGTCACCTCACGCTCGCGTTCTAACGGTCCTCCGTAATATTTCTTCAAATGATGGCCATTAACTTTAAAACGGCCCTTCTCAGGATGATCTATCTCAACAGTTCCATATGGAAAAACTTCGCTCACTACAAAAGGACCGGACCACCTAGACTTCAACTTTCCTTTAAAAATCTTCATTCGGGGATTGAATAGCAGAACTTGATCCCCCTTACAAAACTCTTTTCCTTGCTTAATGTGCCGATCATGATAGGCTTTGGTACGCTCCTTACTAATTTTAGAGTTCTCATAGGCCATAAGCCTCAACTCATCCAACTCATTGAGCTTCCAAAGCCGTTCACGACCCGCCAAAGACAAATCTTTATTCAACGTTTTCAAGGCCCAGTAGGCCTTATGCTCTATCTCTACCGGAAGGTGGCAGGCCTTCCCATAAACCAAGTGAAACGGAGTAGTGCCGATGGGTGTCTTATACGCTGTACGCAGTGCCCACAACGCATCATCTAGCTTATCAGACCAATCCTTCCTATGGGTCTCAACGGTCTTCTCAAGGATGGTCTTAATGTCCCTATTCGAGTTCTCTACTTGGCCACTAGTTTGAGGGTGATAAGGGACGCCCCCTTTATGAGTGACCCCGTACTTTGCCAGAAGGCGAGTCATGGGATCATTCCTAAAGTGGGTTCCCCTGTCACTTATCAAAACTCGTGGCACTCCAAATCTAGAAAACAATTTCTTCAGAAAACGAATCACAACTCTAGCATCATTAGTGGGTAGAGCTTCAGCCTCAACCCACTTGGAGACATAATCCACAGCAACCAGAATGAATTTATTACCTTTAGAACCCGGGAACGGCCCCATGAAGTCAATGCCCCAAACGTCAAATACCTCACAAGCCAATATAAAATTTTGGGGTATCTCATCCCTCTTGGTAACCGGCCCGGTGCGTTGACACCTATCACATTCCTGCACAAACGTTAGAGCATCTTTAAACAAAGTGGGCCAGAAGAAACCACATTCCAACACCTTACGAGCTGTCCGGTTAAAAGAATAGTGTCCCCCAGTCGGTCCGGAGTGACAATGTTTGAGAATCTCAACTCCTTCGCTAAGAGGAACACATCTCCTAACAACCTGATCAGCACAAATACGAAACAAATATGGTTCCTCCCAGAAATAATATTTCAAATCAGCAAAAAATTTCCGTCGTTGATGAGGTGTATAATCAGAAGGAACAACACCCCCAACAAGATAGTTGGCGATGTCAGAAAACCAAGGCACCTCATCAACGATCCTCAACAGTCTCTCGTCAGGAAAAGTACCCTCAATATCTCTCTCACTCAAGGAATCAAGAAAGGGGTTTTCTAACCTACTCAAGTGATCAGCCGCTAAATTCTCAGCCCCTTTCTTATCCCTAATCTCAATATCAAACTCCTGGAGTAGTAATATCCACCGAATCAATCTAGGCTTAGCATCCACTTTTTGCATCAAATATTTAAGAGCAGAATGATCGGTGAATATCACTACCTTAGACAAAATCAAATAAGGACGAAACTTGTCAAGAGCAAACACAACAGCAAGCAATTCTTTCTCGGTGGTAGTGTAGTTTTCTTGGGCACTATCGAGAGTCTTTGAAGCATAAGAAATAGGCTGAAAATGTTTCTCTCGACGCTGTCCAAGAACGGCTCCTACTGCAAAATCACTAGCATCACACATAATCTCAAAAGGCAAAGACCAGTCAGGAGCTACTACCACCGGTGCCTTGACCAGTTTCTCCTTCAAACACTCAAAAGCCTCTAAACACTCCTTTGAGAAGTCAAACGGTGCATCCTTCTCAAGGAGCTTAGTCATGGGTCTGGCTATCTTAGAAAAGTCCTGGATGAACCTACGGTAAAAACCTGCGTGGCCTAGAAAACTCCTAATGGCACGGACCGAAGTAGGGGGAGGTAGTTTAGAAATCACATCAACCTTAGCCGGATCAACCTCTATCCCCCTACTTGAAATCTTATGCCCTAGGACCACTCCCTCACTAACCATGAAGTGGCACTTCTCCCAGTTAAGTACCAAATTCACCTCTCGACACCTAACCAGGACTTTCTTCAAGTTCTCTAAGCACTCATCAAAAGTATCACCATAAACAGAAAAGTCATCCATGAAAACCTCCATAAACTTCCCAATGAAATCCCCAAAAATAGCAAGCATGCATCTCATAAAGGTAGCAGGGGCATTACATAATCCAAACGCCATCCTCCGATAAGCAAAGGTACCGAATGGACATGTAAAAGTGGTCTTATCCTGGTCCTCGGGGGCTATGGGGATCTGGAAGTATCCCGACATCCCGTCAAGGAAACAGTAAAACTTATGCCCTGCTAGCCTCTCTAAAATCTGATCAATGAAGGGGAGGGGGAAGTGGTCCTTCCGGGTGGCGGCATTCAACCTTCGGTAATCAATGCAAACCCGCCATCCAGTGACCGTACGTGTAGCAATCAACTCATCTTTCTCATTCCTAACCACAGTCATCCCCCCTTTCTTGGGAACCACCTGGGTCGGGCTGACCCAAGGGCTGTCTGAAATTGGATAAATAATTCCTACATCTAACAGACGGATGACTTCCTCCCTGACTACCTCCTGCATATTAGGATTCAGTCTCCTTTGTGGCTGCACTACCGGTTTAGCATTATCCTCCATCAAAATTTTGTGAGTGCAGAAAACGGGACTGATTCCTTTCATGTCGGAAAGTTTCCGGGCTAGAGCTTCCCTTTGTTCACAAAGTAAGTCAAGACATGCAGATTTTTGGGATGGCTCAAGCCCGGATGCAAGAATAACAGGGAGGTCAGAACTATTATCTAGAAACGCATACTCAAGGTGGGAGGGAAGAGGCTTTAGATTTAATGGAGAAGGAGTAACAATAGAAGAATCAGTCTGACAGTCTTCCTTCTCCACCTTATCTAGGTCATCTTCCTTCCCCTTCACATCACTAGTATCACTTGAGTCCTCCTCCCCATCAAGCATAAGACAATCAAAACTGGGGAGGAGCTCAAGATCCTCTGCTGACAAACTATCATCCAAAAGAAGATCAAAGAAGGCTTCATCAGAAAGCATGTTAGGAATGCAATCCTCCACCAAAGAATCAACCATATCCATGTAAAAACACTCACCACTATCTTGACAGGGCCTCTTCATTATTTTGGACATGTCAAAGGTGGCAGACTCATCCCCAACGCGGAGGACAAGCTTACCGTCTCCAACATCAATAAGTGCACGGGCAGTTGCCAAGAATGGTCTGCCCAAAATCAATGGTACTTCCCGATCCTGATCCATGTCCAAAATAACAAAGTCTACCGGAAAAATAAATTTGTCCACTTTAACCAACACGTCTTCAATAATCCCTTGGGGATATTTGACTGAACGATCAGCCAACTGAATGCACATACGTGTAGGTTTAAGTGGACCGAGTGCAAGCTTTTCATATAAAGCAAGAGGCATCAGATTAATGCTTGCACCCAAATCAGCCAGGGCCCTATCAAAAGTAAGATCTCCTATAAAGCAGGGAATAGTAAAAGAACCTGGATCCTTAAGCTTCTTCGGCAGATCTGTCCGTATCACCGCTGAGCACTCCTCATTAAGCGTCACAGTAGACGCTTCTTCCAGCCTCCTCTTGTTCGTGAGCAAATCCTTCATAAACTTCGCGTACTTCGGCATCTGAGCTAGTGCATCCACGAATGGTAAGTTAATCTGCACTTGTTTCATGAGATGCAGAAACTTACCAAACTGGTCACTATCGTTCTTCCTAGTCAATCGCGCCGGATAGGGGAGAGGTGGGGTGTAATTCTTGACCGGAACGGACTGTTTTGGTGCAGCCGCCACCTCTCTTCCCTCATCTTTCTCCTTCTCTTCCTCCCGGGCAGCCGGTTTAACTTGAACTTCATTGGGCTTCTTTGTTATGGCAGCAGGTTCTAGCTCTTTTCCGCTCCTCAAGGTCACAGCCTGAACATGTTCTCTGGGATTTGGTTCGGTATTACTAGGGAGGGATCCCTGAGGCCTCTCAGATAAAGCCTTTGAGATCTGCCCCATGTGAGTCTCCATGCTCTGCATCCTTGCCTCAAACATTTGCATCCTTGAGTCGGCTTTCAGCTGATTTTGTGCTAATTTGTTGAGCACTTCTTCCAAGCTAGAAAATTTTTGCTCAGTCTCCTTTCTAAAGCTTCCTTGCGCCGGCTGAGGAGCTTGTTGCTGGCCTTGAGGTATCTGGGGCTGATTATAGTTTCTAGACTGCTGCTGATTTCCCTGCCCGTACTGCCCTTGCTGCTGCTGTCCGTAGGGCTGATTATAGTAACCCTGTCGCTGATAATACATCGCATCCACTTGCTCTACTCCAGGGGCTGCCGAGTGTGCCATCATTGTGCATTCATGTGGCGAATGGAGTCCCCCACACATAGAACAAGAGGGACTAATAGGAATGGGGGCTACCATATTCACACTGGGCACCGAGAGAGCAAGTTCCGTCTTCTTTTGATTGTCTTCCACTGTAGTAGCAAGCTTCTGAATCAAACTGGTCAAAGCATCTACCCTTGCTGAAAGGGCAGAATTCTCACTGATCTCGTACAATCCCGGGGCCTTCTGGTGAGGTGTGTCCCGAGAACTGTACCATGAAGCATTATTGGTCACAATCTTCTCCACTAATTCTTCCGCAACCTCAGATGGCAACTGAGGAAAAGCTCCACCTCCCGAAGCATCAAGCATCATCTTTCCTTCATTGTTTAGTCCACTATAAAAACAAGATAGAACCTCGCAATCAGTCATCTTGCCTTGAGGGCAAGCTCTTCTCAGCACCTTGAATCTCTTCCACGCCTCAGCTAGTGTCTCCAAAGAACCTTGCTTAAATTCCTGTAGCTGCTTCTTCAACTTTATGGCCTTTGATGTTGGGAAGTATTCTTTTATGAAGGCCTTGTGCAGTTGATCCCAAGTCTGAATGTGGTGATGTGGATTGCTATCCAACCACCTCTGCGCGTCATCCCTCAAAGAGAAAGGGAATAATAGCATCCGTACCTGATCATCATCTAGCCCAGGAATCTTGAAAGTCTGGCACATCCTCAGGAATTTGGTAATGTGTGCCACTGGATCTTCCGTAGGGCTCCCTCCAAACTGATTATTTAGGACCATATTGATCACCGCTGGCTTGATCTCGTAACGGGGTGCAGTAATTCCCGGTACCTGAATGCTGTCATACTCTGTGATCTCGGGGGCTAGGAAGTCTGCAATGCTCTCTCCTTGATAGAGTGGATTGTCATGTGGAACATAGTTGTGGTAAGGAGGAGCTCGATATCTCGGCTGATGAACTGGTTGGGGTCGAATGGGTTGTGGACGGATGATATTTGACTGAGGTTGGGTTTGATGGAATTGATGATATTGTGGCTGAGTAGGGGGTGGATTTTGTGTGACTGGCGGTTGGTTCTGTCTGGGCTGAAAGACTGGATTGGTTTGCCCTAGACCTTGCATCCCAAAGGTTTGGTTTTGAAAAGTGGTTTCGGGAGCAATAGAAGTATTTTGGAAGAGCTGATAGAGTGGTGGAAGATTTAGTTGTGGAGTGGACTGATTTTGGGGGAAGAATGGGGTACGAAGATTTTGATACCCCGGATAAGCTCTAGGTGAATTTTCTTGTGAAGACTGGGGAGAGGTATTGACATAAAAATCCAGATTACCAGAAGTGGTTTGGACCTCAGACGTCCCAGCTATTCCAGATGCGGATGGTTGATCCATGGTTGCTTTCTGTTCTCTTAAGGCCTTGCGGTTCTGCTTAGCTAGCTTCTCGATCTCAGGATTAAGAGGGACTAGTGATTCTCCCTTCTTAGAGCGTGTATGCATAAACAGATCTGACCTGCAAGGTTAGTAAACAAAAATCCTACGAAAAACTAAAAACAAGTCGCTAAAATTAATTAACCCTTAAATCCGACACCGTCCCCGGCAACGGCGCCAAAAACTGATGTCTGTTTTCTCGCACTTAAAAAGATTGTAATATAGTGGTTGAAAGTACGAGTATCGTCTCCACAGGGACGGACAAAAGGGAATTAAAGATTAACTAAACTTAGCGATTAAAAAGAAATAAATAAAATAAAAGTGCAGTTGTGCGAGATTAATTGTTGAATTAAATTAAAACTAATGGTAATGAGCGATAAAAATAAAAGATTGGTTTCTTCTCAATTAACGACGAAGGGAACAGGAATTGATTCCGGGGTAACCAGATTTCTGGCAGATCAGGCCTAATTACATGAATTTGATTTAATTGAGCCTAGTTAATCATTACTAAGTTCTTACCGCTCTCGCGGCGTAGAGTACAATAATTTAGGGGTCCAGGCTGATCTCTCATGCGACAAGATCCTAAATTATTGCCAAAACGAACGAGCTTACGGCCCCTTAATCGCTACTAATCTCTTAGCGAACGATTAAGTGTGTGTGAATGTGTCCTAGAATAAATTAGATCTCTCTTAATTTATTCTATAAGCAATTGTAATTCTAGTGGCCATCTAGGTTACAAGAGATATCAATTAAATTATTCATACACAAATTAAACGGCATTCATGCAATTAAACCGACAAGAATCTAGCCATCAATCATGATTAACCCCTTCATCAACCCCAAATCCCTAATTAAACTACTCACAATTCATAATTGAAGAATCAACAGAATTGGGATGAATAGAAATAATTGTCATTAATTAAAAAGATGAACTTACAAATAATCCCAGGGTCTTGGAGTAAACAATCGTAAAAACGCAAGTAAATTCGTCCCTAGGCCTCTCCGTAATGTTCGTAACCCCCAAAAAGGGTTAGGGAGGCCTTATTTATAGAAAAAGGGGGAAAAAACCGAATTTGGGCCGAAATAGGATTTTTCCGCGCGTGTCACGGGGCTACGCACGATCGTGCGTCCCTGCCTACGCACGATCGTGCGTAGCAGGCAGACGCCTCATCGTGGTTCCGTAATGGACGCACGATCGTGCGTCCCAGACGCACGACCGTGCGTCTGACTTTTTCGCTCCGTTTTCTCGTTTTCTTGCTCCAAACGTGCCCGGATTCAAACGAGGTCGATCCCAATGCTCTTTCTTCATCAAAATTTCGCCGTGAATCACCTGGTGACCTCCAAATCTCTCAATTCTTCCTTGAATGCTCTCTATCTCCTCCCGATTGTCTCTTTCGCGCCGATTGCCGGACTCTAACTTCTTCAAATCAACTCCAAATGCAACGAAACTCGATCCAACGCCTGCTAAACACAACTTGAGCCAAATTTGAGACTTGTAACGCCTTAAAGCCGAGAAACTCATCAAAATCCGACCCGGACACGCATCAAATGCGTGTCTAAATACGGACTTATCAAGTTACTTACTTGTGAAACCATCAACGATTAACCATCGGTTCGTTGATCGTTTCTAGTAATAATTAATGTCGGAATGTTAACGAATCGTCACTTAGCAACATTCCAACATTAATATAGAATGAGATTAAGGGAAGAATTAATAATCAAGAGAAGAAGTTAAGAAAATAACCACAACTTTAATAATCAACAAGCTTCAAGAGCAAAACCAAGAAATGAGAGTTTAGCTCCTCATTTAGAGACTAAACATACTAGAAAATATAAGAAATAACTATTCTAAACTGAACTTATAAGTATGGATTATGGAAGAAGGGATATCAAAATGGGAAGGAAATGTGGTGTATTTATAGGTTTTTTGGTGAGGTTTGGTAGAATACCCGACCGGGTATATCAAAATACCCGACCGGGTATTTGACCAAATCTGATTTTCGCACGTTCTCTTGCTTTGTTTGATCTTGTATATCTCCGGGTCAAGTCATATCCGACCGGGTATTGATAATACTCGACCGGGTATGACACCAAATCACATTTTTTTATGATTTCTTGCTCCCTTGCACCTTCCTTTGATCTCGTAAGATCTCTCCCATGATCCTTTGTTGATTCTTGATCGATTCTTGCTCAGAATGATTCTAAATTTACTAAATTACAACAAACTAGAAAAATAAAATGATTGCACCGTAAATGTGCAATTACCACAACAACACACCGTAAAAACTAATTAAAAGTAAAAATATAAACACTCAAAACCAATGCAATCAACTCCCCCACACTTAATCTTTTACTCGTCCCCGAGTAAAATCATAAAGTTCTTCACCATCCAAAGAGTTTCAAAGTGTTTTCTTTTTTCAGTTTAAACTCATTCACACTATAGAAAGTTATTGCTTCTCGCTCCAACTGCTTGCTATGGTGAAAATGAACTCCTGCAAAAATAATTCATTCTCTCATTTTTCTCATTTTGCTTAGGAGCCGTTTCAGGTTTTCATCTTAGCCTCTCATTTTTTTTGACTCACTTTTTTTTGTTAATGTTGCTTAGGTTGCCCGTTTGGGTTTTGAACCTAACTAGCATTTCTTCTTTTTATTATTTTTCTTTTCTTTCTTTTTCTCTTTTTTGTATTTGTTTTTTTATAAATACAACGAAGAAGAAACACTATATGTACAATGAAGAGTCTTTTCCCCCCTTGCTAAACCAAGCACTGTCCTTGGTGCTCGTCATTGCCTAGGTTTCTTTTTCTTTTTTCTTTTTTGTTTCTTTTTTTTTTTCCTAGAAAGTTGGGGATTTTGGAGAGGAAGGTTGGGAGTTTTCAAGAGTTATGTGGAGCAAGAGGAAAGTGATGGGAGCAAGATTATGATTTTTTTGTCGTGTTTGGTGGATGATTTGGGTATATTATTGAAGAAAGAAAGATATGGTCATGTGGTTTGAGATGATTAGGGCAGAGTTGTATGGTGTTTTGGAAGATTAAACATGAAAAGTGATGAAGAGAAGGCTGCTAGGAAAAAATAGTAAACACACAATGACGCACCTTGCTTGGGTTGCCTCCCAAGAAGCGTCTTATTTAACGTCGTGGCACGACGCCATCACTGTGTTCAGTCGTTCAAGCTTGGATCGTGATAATTCATCTTCTTCACATTTTCACTCCTAGAACTTTCATAGAAATATTCAATTTTCCGAGCCTTCACTTTGAAAAGTTTTCCAAGATCAAATATCCAGATTTCCAATGATTCATGTGTTGAGACTGAGGGAAAGAAATTATTGTTTAACATGGTCAATGGAAATTGTTTCAATCCCTCCATTTTGCGGAAGATTTCAAAGATGGAAATGTCGTTTTCAATTTTATGAGTTTCCCCTAAAGCTTCCAAAAATGGTGGGGGTACACCTCAAAGAATGACAAGGATAAAAATTTGAATTTGAAGCTCGGCTCATCCTCTTCTTTGACCAGTTGGAGCTCCGTATCTTTTTCTTCTTCTTCATCTGGATTTTGAGTCTCCTTTTGCAATTCCTTCCTATGCGTCAATGTGATTGCAGAAGTTTGCTGTTTAGGATCATGTTCTATTTGAGAGGGAAGTTTTCCCGAATCCTTTACTTCAAGCCTGTTTACGGCTCCGAATATTTGACTCACTTGAGTTTCCAAGTTTAAAATGCGAGACTTGGTCTCGTTTTGGAATTGCACCATGTTGTTTTGCATGGTGGTCATGTTGGTAGTAAGAGCCCAAACCATGTCCTCCGATCCGTGGACATGTTGGAGAATGGATCATACCTCATGTGAGGTATTTTTCTTTGAAAACCAACATCATCACTTTGTTCAAGATATTCTTCTTGGAGCTTTGGACAAAATTCCGTAAGATGCATGTGAGACATGCAAATGTTGCAGGTCTTGGCATCTTGAGCTTTTGAGCATAAGATAAACTCTTTTATTAGAGAAGTTAAGACGGAAATTTGACTCTCTAGGGATAATGTGTTGGTATTCATATACTCATGTAAGCTCATGAAATAGAAAAGTAAGATTTTTTTTATATTCTTTTTTATTTAATTTTGTTATTTTTACGAAATCAAATAAAAAGAAAAATAATTGCCTTTCCCCGGCAACGACGCCAAATTTGATGAGCACTTCGTCGTAGCGCGTCAAAATAATACGTAGATGAATGACATATATGAGATTTAATTCAAGAATAAAAAGGACTTGGCATTGCTACTTTCCACTTGTTGATATATTTTAGTCGATCATTGTTATATCTATAACTTATTAAATTTATAAAAAGGACTTGGCATTGTTATATACTTCTCGAATACTCAATCGAGGAGTATCTCCAATTCATCGAGGGTAGTTATTAACAACGACCGTTCATTGACAACTCTTACTATTAATCAAATATAGAACAACGTCGTATACCGATTTAATAGTAGCATTTAATCTTTTTAACTCCTTCATAAAATCAATTGAGATTGATAACCTAAACACAACGGTTTCGGTTTAACCAACAAAATTAATCCCTCTTAAGTTTATTAACCACGACCGTGCATTAATAAACTGAAGTTACTTACTTGTGAAACCATCAACGATTAACCATCGGTTCGTTGATCGTTTCTAGTAATAATTAATGTCGGAATGTTAACGAATCGTCACTTAGCAACATTCCAACATTAATATAGAATGAGATTAAGGGAAGAATTAATAATCAAGAGAAGAAGTTAAGAAAATAACCACAACTTTAATAATCAACAAGCTTCAAGAGCAAAACCAAGAAATGAGAGTTTAGCTCCTCATTTAGAGACTAAACATACTAGAAAATATAAGAAATAACTATTCTAAACTGAACTTATAAGTATGGATTATGGAAGAAGGGATATCAAAATGGGAAGGAAATGTGGTGTATTTATAGGTTTTTTGGTGAGGTTTGGTAGAATACCCGACCGGGTATATCAAAATACCCGACCGGGTATTTGACCAAATCTGATTTTCGCACGTTCTCTTGCTTTGTTTGATCTTGTATATCTCCGGGTCAAGTCATATCCGACCGGGTATTGATAATACTCGACCGGGTATGACACCAAATCACATTTTTTTATGATTTCTTGCTCCCTTGCACCTTCCTTTGATCTCGTAAGATCTCTCCCATGATCCTTTGTTGATTCTTGATCGATTCTTGCTCAGAATGATTCTAAATTTACTAAATTACAACAAACTAGAAAAATAAAATGATTGCACCGTAAATGTGCAATTACCACAACAACACACCGTAAAAACTAATTAAAAGTAAAAATATAAACACTCAAAAACTAATGCAATCAGGCTAGCAAAAAAAAGTTGACAAAGTTTTAAAAACTGGAGAAAATATATGATTAAAATCTGTGCAGGGGAGCGAGAAACAATTTTAACCAGATATTTTTTACTTTCATTGAATTGACAAACTGTTTTGAAAACATAAAATAAGGAAATTTGATAAAATTTTGTTTGACAGAGGGATAAGAGAATATTGTAATATGATTTGATGATATTTTTTTTTTGAAAGGAATGATTTGATGATCTTAATAAACATCAAAATAATTAGAACTGCTAACTTTCTTGAATACTCTCTGAGTCTCTTAACAAATTTCGTATGTAGTACTCGCTCCATTCTTTAATAAGTGTCTCATATTTTTTAACTTGTTTTTGATTATTTGTCTCTCTTTCTCCTTTAAGTATTCCCCTTCTTACATTCTACTTTTTTTTTTTATTTTTTTATTTATCATTACTTTATTTTTCTTAATTTATTCTCTTGCTCTACCCCTACTATTTTCTTGTTAAAAATCACAAAATATCTTAGGAGACTATTATTGAAAAACACAATATATATTTTTGGAATTGGAAATTTGGAATCGTTTATTTTCTTCACATATAACTATCTATTGCTTTATATAGTAAAACTCAGTTATAAACCGCTAACGTGTCTTGCTTTCATTGAATTGGTTAACAAGATTTAATTAATGTAATTAAACATTTAAGGGAACTTTCCCTTAAATGTTTTAATTAAATCTTGTTTTAATGTTTTAATTAAATCTTGTTAACCAATTCAATGAAAGCAAGATGATAAAAAAAAATCAATGAAAGCAAGACACGTCAGCAAGAAAGTTCCCGAAATAGGACTAAAACAGTTTAAAAATTCCAAAATAGGACTATCATATTTTTATTCCCAAAATAGGAGTAATTACTGTCAAGTTTGGAAAATACTGCCATGTTTGAAGTCTTGTACTGCCAAAACATGACAGTAATTAGTCCAATTTTGGGAATAAAAACATTGCAATCCTATTTTGGAATTTTCAAACCTTTTTAATCCTATTTCGGGTAATATTCTCAACATTTAATTATAGGGAAAGTTCCGGAAATAGGACTAAAACAATTTGAAAATTCCAAAATAAAACTGTCATGTTTTTTATTTCCAAAACAGGAGTAATTACTGTCAAGTTTGGAAAATATTGCCATGTTTGAAGTTTGGTACTGTCAAAACATGACAGTAATTAGTCTTATTTTGGGAATAAAAACATGACAATCATATTTTGAAAATTTCAAACTTTTTTAGTCCTATTTCGGGTAATATTCTCTTAATTATAACATTTATGTAGAAATTGTAGGATAGAAAAAACGGGAGAAAAACGCTAGAGAAAACATAGGAGAAAAGACCGGAATAAATACGTAAGCATACAAATGACAGAGTCCTTAATCACTTTTCTTTTTTATTATTAATTTCAATTTTCACAAATGTATATCTTTGATTATAAAATCATAGCATACGCAACAGAGATACCATACACTAGATAAAGTATACAAACGCATTTTGTCACTTCATCAAATATTATAGAAATAATGGGTTGTAATACAACTAATAGGATTTTATAAGAACAACAACATTCAAGTCTTAATCACAAAAAATATTGAGGTATACTAACATGAGTCAATCCATGATATCAATGTAAAAAAGAGAAGAAGGGTAAGAAAAATAGAAAATCTAAGATAAAATGGTCAAGATTTTGACCGCAATGGTGGAGAGATTTTAATTCACTGAGGCAACACTAAATTATCCTTTTTTTTTATTTCATTTGAACATAAAAATAATTCACACCGCATCGGCTGTAATACGCATCACAACGGCCTTAATAATAGCCGCAACCACAATTCCGCAATGACCGCAACGACTAAATGTAAAACCTTGATATGGACTAAATTGTAAATATGTAATATGTCAGATTGTGATTATAGTCCAATTTACATCCTCCCATCGTGACGTTCGGTCGGTGTTGGGGGACCCTCAGGGATGAGGTGTCATCCTTTTTTTAATATGGACTAAAGTGTAAATATGTAATTTGTCATGATGGATAATTTAATAATCATTAACAATTACGAATTTATAATTGGTTATGATTAGTTCATAATAAAATTTTATTATATTTATCTTTGAATGATATAAATAATTCACGATATCTATTTGTATTTTACATTTTAACTCATAGCAAATTGATATGCTACCGGACATGCCCTGGCTTTACACTAGTATAAGTACTCCTACGGACTACGTTGTACGTACTGTCACATTTCACATATATAGCGCAGCTAATTAAATTAATTACCCATATAATAACAACTTAACAGATGTGAAATTAAAACCTGGGGCAAAAGAATCCGGTATCCAAGATTTCTAGACCAATTAAATGAAGAAAAAACCATGCAGAAAGACTTTAAGTTCTAACTTAAATTAAACAACCCGGATTCTTCTTCCCCAGATGGATAATACATCCTCAAAACACTCTGTTTAAAACTGCACCTTAATTTTCTTTTCTTCAGATCATATACTAACGGATTAACCCATCATGCTAGATCTGGAGAAGCTAAGCACACCTGATCAACTCTAACATATTCACCACTTCTGCCATATCAGGTCTCTTAGATGGAACTTGAGACGTGCATATGAGCCCTAACTTGACCACAGGAATGACCTCCTCAAGAAGATTATACACCCCATGCAACCTCTCATCAATGCATTCTTCCACCCGCCCTTCTTCCAATGCTCCTCTCACCAAATCACATACCACCACTACATCATCCTCCATATACTCCACCGGTTTCTTTCCCGTCACAATCTCGAGAATCAGAACGCCAAACCCATACACGTCACTCTTCTCGGTTATCTTCACGGTTTTGCACGCGAACTCGGGTGCCATGTATCCGAGGGCGCTTTGGACTTTACTGCTAAGCACGTATCGGTCCAATGTTGGTAGTAGCCTTGCCAATCCATAATCCGATAGCTTCGGCTCGCCAGATGACTCATCCATTAGAATGTTGCTCGACTTCATGTTGTAGTGGATGATGTTCATTTTGTGTAGATGGGCTAGACTTCTTGCAGTCCCAAGTATCACTTTAAACCGCTCGTTCCAACCGAGATCAGAACCTGACGCGTTGTGGAGACGCTCATAGAGGTTTCCACCCGAAACGAATTCGTATATGAGAAGCTGGAGGTCTTGTGTCCAATAGTAGCCCTCAAGTGACACAAGGTTACCATGACGGACATCTTCCTCTCCCAAGTTCTTAACTACCCTTTCGAAGTCCTCCTGAGACTTCACTAGATTTGAGACAGTGAGTTTCTTGATCGCAACGGCACGTCCATCCCCGAGGACGGTTTTGTAAACTGTCCCGAACCCACCATGGCCTATCTCGGAGTCCTTGTTGAGCAAGGGACGATGAGCGGGGCCCACACTAAAGTTGTGATCTCCGGAGAACATGACGAGCTTACCCGAACCACTAGCTTCGCCATTGGTGTTAGTGGAGCAAGGGGTAGAATCGTCACCGCCATAAAATGCGTGTGGAGAAGTGACGGGTTGACGGGCACGCGTATTGAGGACGCTTATAGTTATCACACCAAAGAAGATTACAGCTGCTGCAGCAATGGCGATAAGGGAAGAAATGCTAAGGATTTTCTTCTTGTGATGGAAGGTTGGAAGGGCTTTTGCGGGAGAGGAGTCATCGACGGTTGAGTTAGGGTTCAGTACTAGAGGTTTGGGAAGAATGAGAGGGTCACATGAGGTATTAAGAGCGGGCCCACAAAGAGAGGGATTCCCAGAAACAGAAAATGGTGAAATTCTGTTGAAGAAACCACCTGTGGGTAGCTCTCCATTTAATTGGTTATGTGAAATGTTGAAGGATAAGAGGTGAGCAAGACTGGATAGCTGTTTTGGTAGGCTTCCGGTTATTCTGTTAAAAGACAAGTCAAGGTTTTGGAGGGAATTAAGTTTGGCTAAGGCTGCTGGGAAAGGGCCAGTTATGTCATTATGGGAAAGAGACCTGCAAAATTATTCAAAAGTGTCATAAGTGTAGTTCAATTAGTACTTTTTTAACAATAGAAGTTACTTTCATTGATAATAAGATTGTGAAGGGCAAATGTGGAAGCAAAGGCCTCCTGATTTTATAAAATGACACATTATGAAATCGCAATGACACTTAATTAGCATGAAATAGAGAAAATAAATTCATTTGTACATGTAATATTTCTATATGATTTTTACAACTTCGCAGTTGGTATGGTGGTGAATGAGTAGGAACCCCTTTGGTAAGGGTTGGCTGAATGACTTAATATGCCGAATTTGAATTTTATGACAGAAGAAGCCTTTTGGTAACATATACTACAAATAAATAAGTCAAAAGCTACTTAATCCAACAGAATTTGTAGCTTTGGCTGCAAACTGGGCCCAAATGTCTCCATCTTTGTGGAAACAGTATTGAAGAAGGAAACATAATTTCAATCTTGAAAAACAAGAAAGCTGGAAACCACATTAATCACTTTATACTTTAAAACTTTCAGAGAAAACTAGTGACCAGTTTGGCATTTGAAAGCTAAAAACAATCTGGAAACCACACAATTGAGGATAATAAGTAGACAACTTACAATGTCACTAACGATGAGCAGTTCATGATGGAAGAGGGAATTTCGCCAGATAACGAGTTCTTCTGAAGCCACAATTCCCTGATAGAAGTGATTTCCCCAATCTCTAAAGGGATGCTTCCATTCAACTCATTCTCACTTAAGTCCATAATATCCAAAGATCTCAACCTTCCAATACTTTTGGGAATGCTTCCAACAAGTGAGTTTCCAGACAAATTCAAGAACTCCAACCCACTAAAGTCCCCAAGAACAGATGGAATCTCCCCAGATAAATCATTGCCAGACATATCCAAAGACACAATCTTTTGGCGGGAATTGTTTGTGGATGAACCTAAAATATTACCAAGATTACCCTTAAACTTGTTTACTGAAAGTATGATCTTCTGCAACCCCAGATTGTAAAGCCATGAAGGGAGTTCACCTGCTAAGAAGTTATAACTAACATCCAAAGCAAAAAGGTTTGAACAATTGGACATGGAGATTGGAAAGTTTCCAGATATTGAATTCTTGGAGAGATTGAGTGTGTTCAAAGACTGAAGCTTTTCTATGGAAGTTGGGATATGGCCAGAAAAGGTGTTTTCTGAAAGGTCTAATGTCTGAAGGCTTTTCATTTCTCCAATCCATTCTGGAATATCACCAGAAAGTGTGTTTCTTCTCAACACCAATCGCTTACACATTCTTAGGTGCTGAAATGAGATAGGAAGCGTACCAGAAAGGGAATTTTGGCTAAAATCAATTGATCTAAGTAGTAGACAGTCTCCTATTTCGGGAGGTAATTTACCCAAGATTTGATTTTTCCTCAAATTAATCTCTCTCAGATTCTTGAGACCTCCAATGCCCTTTGGAATCACACCCTTGAGAAAATTGTCTGACAGATCAAGTGACCTTAAGGAAGGCAAAGACCAAATTCCAGATGGTAAACTTCCAGAAAACCAATTCGAAGACAAGTTTAAGGCAATCAAAGATACACATGAGCTCAAACTCTCTGGGATTTGTCCTGAGAACCTGTTTTGGGCTAAGGAGATTGATTTTAACGACCCACATTGTTGAATGAACTCATCTGAGATAATCCCAGATAAATGGTTCTGACTCAAATCCAAAAATCTAAGTTTAGAAATTTGAGTAAGACTAGAACTTAACCCTCCTGTAAGATTGTTCTTGGAAAGGGAAAGCTTTCTAAGAAACTGTAATTGAAGAAGCCCTCTACTGCCTATCTTCCCAGAAAGCCCAAAACCATCAAGGTTAAGCTCAGTTACCGTATTGGATCTACGATTGCATTTGACCCCAACCCAATTGCACGGACTATCATCTTCTTCAGACCAAGAAACTAACTTTCCTACTGGATCAAGAATGTCGGATTTGAAGGCAATCAACCCAAGAACATCGTCATTTAGGGGAGGGTTTAAAGCCCTAACCAAAATGGAAGATAAAAGACTCAGAACGAAAATGCAGAACACCCTTCCCATTTCAGCTCCTGGCAAGATACATAAAACAAGTCAACTAAAACATAATCTGGCATATAGATGCTCATCAATCAGAATAAAGCACTGAAAAAACGTCTGAAAATGAAAAATATAGAAATGCTTACAAGAGTATTTGGAAAACACTACCTACAAGACTCCAATTTGTAGAGATGAAGAGTCTGTTTTGAACGGAATGAACGCCGCTTAGAGCTAGAGAAGGCACAGCATAGCTTTGGCATGAATAAAAGATGCAAATTTAGAAGAAGTTGCTGCTACTAAAAAACCCAGACGCAATAAGACAGACACATTGGCCGGCGAGAAAAAACTATGGGCAAGAAACGGTTACATAGATGAAATGGTGAAAATGTTTTCAAATCTCAAACGGTCAAGGAATTTTTCTGAGAAGAGGAAATGGGAAAGTGGAGGAGAAGCCGGAAAGTTCGCCGTCGAGGTAGTGAGACAGTGAAAAGCATTGAAAGCTCTCGTCTTTCTATTGTCGGAGTGCATGACAGATAGCGGTAGTATTTATTATTAACGAGGGAAAAGGAAGAAGAGAATGGAGGACCCGCTTTTATTTTCTGAAAGGTGTCAACGTCTAATAAGCGATTGGTTGACCTATAAATAAACTCCCCAAGGGCCAAATCTCGTTTTATTCCAACTCACTTTTCCTCACATGGCTTAAATTTATTAGATTTGTTACTTGCACTACTTTTTATACACATCTTATGATCTTATACACAATTTTATGAGAATATTATCTTTTTATGTGTGAATCTCGTTCAAAATAAAAGCATGTTACATATACATTTTGGTGTGAACGAGATTCACAGACAGGGCCGTAGATGAGGGCGTGCAAGAAAAGCTATCGCACAAGACATCTCGATTCAGAAGATCCAAATTTTTAAATATAGTCTACATATAATATACAAAATCCTTTTTTATTTGATTAAAGATTCCTATTTTAGTATTTTGTTTTTAAATACAAACATTAAATACTACTACATAATATTTATATGTAATTAAAATGCAATTGTTAATTATAAATGTGCAACTTCTTTATTACATAAGGCTTGGATAAGACCTAGTTATAGTAATTAGCACAAATTCATCGTACAGTTTGGACGAGCTTGGTTTTAAGGGGCGGAAGAAGTAGTTTTTTCAGTAATATCCTACTATATTTTTTTTAGTTCATGATTTTAATTCATTTCTTTTCAGTTTTAGTGTTTTTACCGATTTTGGTTGTTCAGGTTCGAAATATGATTATATATATATATATATATATATATATATATATATATATATATATATATATATATATATATATCAATGTCACATTTGATTGTAGTCTTTTTTGGGTTATTTTTTAAAGGCTGCTTTTTATATTATACGAAGTATTTTTTTAATATAAGGCCTATTTTACGTGATTTGCACCGGGTCTCCTAATCTATTCAGCCGGCCATGTTCACAGATAAAAATTAGTTTTCTCACGAATGTGTCGTATGAACAAAAAAGTGAATACAAATAGAAATTTTTATAATCCATTGACAACTTTGTGGATCAATTTGGCATATTCTGAACAATATTTTGTCTGTGTAAATACAACAATATCTATTTGTATGTAGTCATTTGTTTTACAAAAACGAAATATATACAACTATCCATGCACAGACAAAAGAAACACAAAAAATTATTGTATTTTGAATACTTATATAGTTATATGAAGTGATTTGTGGGGCCTGTTTAATTATATGTTATTTACAAATACTACAAACGAATGTTCTTAATATAACATGCAGTGAACTCTTAAGCAAGAAGTTGGTGCACACTATGTATACGTTACATGCTTCGAATCTTTGATACCATTATTGTGTTCCTTCCTCACCATTGTCATTGTTTATAACTAAAAAAAAGCTAAACAGAAAGAGGAGTGCCGTGGGGTCTGGGGATGAGAAGAAAAAGGTGGTTGGCACTTGGCATCTTGACCTGGCAGTAGTATCCAACGTGGTCAGAAGTGGACGGGGTAGTATATTATGGTTACCGGTGGTGGAACCGAATTTTGAGGGGGTGCAGAAATTTTTTGTGAGAGATTTTTTTTGTACACCCTCTAACTTCATAAAACAATTAAATACATAAGTGTTAAATCGGGAACATATATACATTAAACTATATAGCAGCGAACATATATTGATACATATATATAAGAAAACATATATACTCCTTAACCATTTACACAAAATGATGTATATCAGCAAAATAATCAAAACGAAAAACAGATTTACACACGGAAAATTTGTCCTATTATTCTTTATTATCATAAGCCTCACTAGTCACTACTCGGTAATAACAATTACACGTGAATGTTTTACAAATTATAAAGTAATAAAATCACTAATTTTCATTCAAGGAATCCAGCCAAGTCATCCATCCTTATGGTATATATAAATGGTAAAATGGCCGTATACGAAGTATTTAATACTTCAATAGTACATATATTTTAATTAATTTTAAATATATACTATTATTATAGCATAATACGTAGTAGTTAGTATGACATGTCAGCAGTAGGTACTCCGTAGAAAATACTCCAGTATGGCTTTGCAGCCTTTGCTGAATTAAGCCACTCTAATACTCCCTCCGGTTCTAAATAAACTTCACACTTTCCTTTTCGGGACGGTCCAAAATAAACTTCACACTTCCTAATTTCCTTATTTGGCAAAGAAATCTACATCAAAACAGTGTTAAACATTGCTAAACAGTGTCAAACAGTGTCTTAACAGTGCCAAACAGTGTCTCAACAGTGCCAAACAGTGTCTCAACAGTGTACTCTACAGTAAAGTCAACTTTATTTCCTTAATAACTGTGAAGTCAAACACTGAAGTTTAAAAAGAACCGGAGGGAGTATATA
This sequence comes from Cuscuta epithymum, assembly GCA_945859915.1. Taxonomy (NCBI): domain Eukaryota; kingdom Viridiplantae; phylum Streptophyta; class Magnoliopsida; order Solanales; family Convolvulaceae; genus Cuscuta; species Cuscuta epithymum. Next base: position 2,016,032 of record CAMAPF010000007.1, read on the forward strand.
GAAATAAAAAGTCTTGGTGTACACCCTGGGTTACACCCTGGGGTACACCATATATAAACCTTCTTTTTTTACTGCTTTCTTTACCCCTCTTCTCACACAGCTCTCCCATCCCCATTCTTCACGCACATTTCTTTCTCTCCCACATCCCTCTTTGTTCGTTCTCTTCTTCCCACCTTTCTCTCTGTTTTTTATTTTTTCTTTCGAGATATCATGGATGATTTTCTAGCATATTTGATGGTGGATGGAGAAGTGGCTGGAAACGATGGAGGTTTGGAAGATACCCCTTACCTGCGACGGATGACGGACAACGGAAATGGAAGAAACGTGGAAGCTCTGAACGTCGAAAATGGGGGAGCTGTGAATGGAGAAGATGGAGTTGCGAACGGAAATGGTGGATCTGTGAATGAGGAAGATAGATGGTGGTCCGAACAACCCTAGGGACGAAGACTTAGGTGGGACGGGTGGCAGACCTGTGACACAAGGCGTCAATGAAGTTCCGATATTTGACGGCCGAGATGATTACAGTTGTGACGGGAAGAGAATAGCAGGGAGAACATGAACACAGATGTTGGAGGTATTTTCTTTGACATACAGACAACTTACATACTCAGTCTCGGTGTGTACCGACAACTAATGTCATTATGTACAGAGTACTGTCGGTATGTATAGACAACTGAAGAAATCCTCATTGAGTTGATGCATACTTACAAAGATGAATGTTGTATCTGTGAATGAGTTAATAACTAGTGTTCAATTTACCCTTATTCTGATTTTCTAAGTGGAAAATTTATAGAGGAGTTATTTTTAATGAGTGCATTGACAATAATAAAGTGTTCAAAGTTTGTTTCAGTTTATCACCGTAATGACTTCGTCAATGAGTCATTGTAAACAGATAATATGAACAGATAGAATATATATTTCCTTAATCTCCTAGCCATATCTAAAAGTTACCGATTGGAAGTTACTAAAGGTGTATTTTACCCGAAAGTGATCTTTTTTCTTTCCCTTTGTTTATAGAGAGCAGATGCAATACTTATTTTAGAGGGATGTGGTGACAGAGGTGTGGAGATAAAAATACTTTATGTTAAGTATGAAAAAAATTCAAATGGGTGTGCTTAAAATGTATGTAACTTTCAAGAGTGACGAGGTCATGGAAAGCTATAATTTATCGTTTCTATTTTGTTTGATGTTTGTGAAGAAAGGTATCTTTATGCCAATGTATTTCTTCGTAGCACAAAAATATATGTTAGGAAGTGAGTAATGGAAAAGAAAGGTGTATTTGATTTATATGTGCGAGAGTATGAATTTTGGTTCCTAGGTCTAGCTAGTTGGCTAACTAGTATTGGTTTCATGACTTGGTAACAATATATAACTTGGTCCGTCAACCCTTAGTTCACCGAGAAAACATTATCTTGTAAAGGTAGGCGCTTTGTTTGAGATGTGATCACTGAGTGCTTCAAACCATCAAAATTGATTTCAGATTTCCTTTCTTTTGACTGGTAAGTTCTGTATTTGTGATTAATAAAGGAACCCTATTAAAAGGGGAAACAAGTCAAGTATTTTTGTTTGGAGAGTTTTTAAAATACTACTACATGCATACTATGTTGTAACAGCCATTCAATGTCTATATTTTAATTTCAATTGTTCTTCCCCACAATGTAAATAAGCATCTTAAGTGTTCCATAATTTTGATTCCATTTTTAAAATGGGTGGTAGAATCTCTGCAAGTAATGCTATGTAATTAGCTACATAGCTCCCATACTGAAGACATGAATGATAGAAGCTACCGTTTCCAAAGCACAATGAGAAATTCAAGGACACTTTGAAGGTAAATAAGAACTCTTTATTTTCTAGTACCTTTTAAATATTTACTCACGATTCAAGACATGTGTGTTTTTATTTGACCATGTTATGACCTTAATCTATAGTCTGATAGTGGTTGCCAAGGTTAAGCATGAAAGTTTTGAAATGGAAAGATTACTACTTTTCATTGTGATTTTTGTCTTATACTAAGTTCTTGTTTTGCATATATGCCATAAATTCAACTTCTCGTAATTTTGGAGTCTTAGTTTGTTTTTCCAATAATCTTAAATAAATTTCATTAGTAATATAATTGTACGTATCTTAGTTAGAATTGATAAAGTCATTTGTGTTTCTGCATGTTTGTAAGTGTATGTGAAATAGCATGTTATTGTCTGTGTACACCAACATTAATGTATGTACGCTTCTTATTGCTAACTTTGTCGACAATGGTTGTGGTTACAGCGCTAGAGAGTGTGGAGTCATGGTCATGGCGTTTGCGGAGAATTTGTTGTTGCAATTACCATTAAAATCAGGTTGTGACTACGCCAACATGTGGAACGTTAGATGTCAGTTTGCTATACCACTTTGGCGTCTGAAGAAGAAACTGATTGACATTTATTGCTTCTTTTTCACTTGTAAATAAGTTGGAGATGAAGTGGGGTAGCGAATGTTGAAGTTTTAGATTTGGATTTGAACATGACATTAAGTTTGTTGTAATGTAATTTAACGTGTCTTCAATTTTTATACTTGTGTGATTAAAGACAACTTATATTACTACTCGTGAACTTGGACCGCAAGTCCCAAGCGCAAATGTATGAATTTTATATTTAAATTTGAATGTGACATTGGGTTTGATGTAATGTAAGGATCATGGTTTATGCATTTTGATACTGTTATAGGTGACAGACTTGTTATACCACACATTAAGTACTTATACAGACACTATTGTCGGTGCACACAGACAAAAATAACAACACACGTATTATTGTCGGTGCACACAGACAATAATAGGAATAAGACACAAGTATTATTGCAGTGGACTTGAACAATAATTACAACAACACAAGTATTATTGTCGGTGTACACAGACAATAATAACAACAATACACATATTACTATCGGTGCACACAGACATGGATAATAAACACGCCTATTACTGTCGATGGACATAGACACATTTCATTAACATACAATATGATACTGCAAACACATTCCATTACATAAACTTACAACTGTTTATACAAATAGAGGAAATGTTTACAAAATGTAGATGAATTAAAGTTTGACATTCAAGTTACAACCTTGTACAAAATTTAATGTCATGTTAAAATCTAAATCTAAAACTTCAACATTTGCGATCACCACTTCATCTGCAACATGAGGAACATTGACTCGCTTTTTTCCCGGCTCTTACCTAAATAAATGCAACATATGTGTTAGTGCAATTTAAAAGACAACACATTGATATATAGCACAATGAGAAAGATGTAGTTCCGAATCTCAGTTTCATTGGGAATTCATACATTTGTACTGTTCCTAGTTTTTTTGAATTTTAAAAAACCTTAGATAACTACAAACCTGGAAGCCCTTATATTTTATGACATCCTTCAAGCGGAATATCCATTTTCATCAAAGTAAACAATGTCACCTGTGTGAAGCCGACCCTTATTGTCGGTATGCACAGACGATAATAACACGTAAAAATATACAATTGCCGGTGCAAACAGACATTATGCTCTGCAAAAGAATGTATTCATGTTATTCACAAACAACAATACGAAGATCACAAACAAGTCACCTGAATCTCACAGACAATATATGAAACTCACAGACAAGTAATATTAAGGTCACGGAGAACCATATTAACCATATTAATTACTCGTATCAGTACTCAGACAATATAGGAAGCTCCGTATGACACTCTTGACAAAGGGTGTTCAAACCAGTATAGGAAGCTCCTTGATCAAGTGGGTGGGTTCCTTCGCCAACAATCTGATAATTCACACATGTAGTAATGTATCAGTACTCACAGAAAATATAAACTGAAGCATTGGTGCACACTGACACTAATAATAAGTAGTAACGTATACATGCTTACGCCATGCAAAATGTCATCCAAATCGTTTTCCCAAACACAAGGCACCGATGGTGTCTCTGGCACATAATGAAGAAGTTACCTGAAAAGATGGGTGGACTTGTACATAAAGATGATATCATGACAGCCATACATGATGCCGTTTATGACTCAGTACATTACGACCTTTGAGGAAGATTGGAAAGCCATGATCGAAAGGTACACTCCAATATTCATTAACTAAGTTTCACTTTTTACGTGTCACAGATAGATTATGTATTGCACGGACAAAAAGTATCGGTGTAGTTTATTTCATGAGTAGGACCTTTTGGCACTTAAAGACACCTTAACGACACTTTTTGCATTTCACAGACAGAAAGTGTCGGTATACCTTATTTCATGCCTGGGACCTTCTGCCACTTACAGACATCATACCGACACTTTGTGAATTTCACAGACAGAAAGTGTCGGTGTACCTTATTTCATGCCTGGGACCTTCTGCCACTTAAAGACACCACACCGACACTTTGTGAATTTCACAGAAAGAAAGTGTCAGTGTACCTTATTTCATGCCTGTGACCTTCTGCCACTTAAAGACACCGTACCGACACTATGTGAATTTCACAAACAGAAAGTGTCGGTATATTCTCGTATGCCCAAACATATACAAATGGAAAAAAAGGGTGATAAATATTTGTTATTAAATATAGTAAGTAGGTGTGTTTATATTGGATCATACCTGTAACACATGCGGGAAACCATACATCGTATTCTTCGCTTTTTCGTACGTAGGATCATCTTTCTTGCTTTCCTGAAAAAACTTCGGTTGGCCTACCAAGACTCACAGACATTTGCTATAAAACAGGGAAAATAGTTTTAAAATAAACGGGGTTGTGTTTTGAAAAACTGATAGATTTTTCTCCAATATAAATAAGCTAACACATTTTTCTTAAAATGTGTTATGGCTTAGATAAAAATGAATTGGAAGAACTACACCTATATTGCTTTGCCTTAGTCAATTAAAAAATAGTGCAGTATAATGTCTCACCCTTTCCATCTTTTATTCTGGGCTACACAAGTCAAAGGACCGGACGGATGAGTTATTTGAGAGTCTAAAAGGAAGCCACTTATCAGGAAATCTTAATTTTAGAGGGGATAGAGTTGGTCTGTTGTACATTATAGTAACAGTCTTATGCTTCTAAGGGCTTTAGATTTTCTAAAGCCTCACGCTTTCTTCCCTCTGTCTTAGGATATAAAGTTGGTTCAAACAGGCAATACTTAAGATAAGCACTAATCCAAGGTTTACAAAGATTATTTAGAACAATCACATCGGAAGCAATTAAGCTGTTTGACTCATTCAACCAGATGCACAAACATTACAACAAATTTAACAATGAATAGTGGTTCTAAAACTTAGCAAATTCATCATCCTTATAATTAAATATAGAAACTCAAATATACAAGCAACAACAAGTACTGATATCTCAATCTTGTTTATGTGGCATTCTTTACTAACGTACAATGAGAGGATGAATTTTTTTAAAAATTGGGTAAAAATGTATGCCAACAACATAGACTTAATTAAAGGGGATTAGGGCAAATCTCTATAATTTTATCCAATAAATAATACACAATATATAATAATCATTCCTTGTGTGGCATTATTGACTAATTATTCATTAATCATTTTTCCTAAATTGTAAAACCTATTGATTATTTTATATTAGAGGAACCACTGAGGTTTCAAATAGTTTTTTACTAAAACCTGGACTTGACTGCAAATATACACAGACATGTCAATTGATTAAAAGAGAGAGAGAGTATACAACCAATTTCAAAACACAACAAATTGACATTGAAGAAACGGTAAACAATATTCAAGTCAAATATAAAAGGTAAAACAAAAAAAATGAGACTTTTCCGAAGTACATACCGTTCGGCCATTTCGGGGAGGCGGGTTCGGACCATGTTTTCCGCTCTGGGTTTCAGAGAGGCAAGCTCCCACAACATTTGAAGACAAACCGAGGATAGAGATGGAGGCCAGTCGTCGTTCCTTATACTTGGAGAATGGACCGATGAAAGAGATGGAGGTAGGTCGTGGGTTCGAGAGATGAGGGAAACATAGAGGAGTGGGATATTGGCCGGAGCTGTTGTTGTACGAAGTGAGGAAGGCGGGGCGGGAATGGCTGGGGATGCGGGAAGGAGGCGTTCGATTTTTGAAGGGGAAGAGATTTTTTTAGCTCAAGACACTGTGTGTAAAAGGTGTGGGAGGATGGGGTAAAAAAAATATAGCCTCTTATATATGGTGTACCCCAGGGTGTACACCAAGACTTTGCAGACACCGAATTATTGGGTTACAGATTTGCTAAATTCAGTAAATTGGGCTGACCAGAAGCCCAGTATGTTTATTACTCTGCAGTTATTTATGCTACTACGCAAAACGTCGCCGTTGGACTAAATGAAATAAACCTACGGGACTTTCACGTTGTTCACTCCTTTCACCAGCGGAGGGGCAAATAAACAGGTCGGCGAATAAGGAAGAAGACGATAATCTCCAGGGGCGCGGTGCAAACAATACATATAACTACCTTAGCTATTCCGGCGAACGGGAGGCGCCAGCACCCGCTCGCCCCCCCCAGTTCTGCCACTGATGGCTACTATAAATTTAAAAAATATATTTCCACATTCCTATTAAATTATTTAAATTCTTCTCGTTTCGATTTGAATTGAAGTTTAAGAAAGTCAGAATGCAATAAAAATTAAATGCATGTTTGTAGTTGAGTAAGAAAATATAAATGAATATTAATCACACGAAACTTCTCAAAAAGAGAAATGGGAAGATCAATGTTTTAGAGGCCGTTTGGTAACCTCATTTTTCGGCTTATCAGGCTTATCAACCATCTTTTTCACCAAACACGTTAACTTTCATTTTCGCGCGCTGGATTGTGTAATAAGTAGAAAAAGTAAGGGTGAAGTTACTTTTCTGGCTGCATTGGCTGAAGTTAATGTAGATGACCATTTTAGCTATTTTTACATATATGTTTTTCTTTATTTTATTAATAAAATATATTTTAAAAATAATTTTTACTTAAATCAGCAGAAAAAGCCAAAGCAGCCACTTCAGCCAGGACTTCATAAATTTTAGCAGAAACAGCCAAAACAGCCGATTTTGGTGCTACCAAACGGGCTCTTAGTATATCAATTTTTTTGTTTTTTTGCTTTCAATTCGATATTATTATTACTTTTATTACCTTGTCATTACTTTTATTTCGAACATTTATGTTGGTTTGAGGGTTGGGTTGGTGAGTTTTGATGTTGTTACTGAGGGAAGTATTTTGGTTTTTAAGTTAAGGCACGCCGACATCTATTTCAAATCTCTCGCATGTTTAGGAAAGGGCGTTGCTCAATCTATTGAGAATGAACTATTTTATACCTGATGAGAGAGTGAAAGGACAAAACCTTGCGATGAGATAATTCCCCAAATAAGACCAAATAATGTTAAAAGTTCAACAATAGGACTGTAATGTTCGGTTATCTTCCGTAGGACTAAAAAGAGTTAGATAGACAAAACTGCCCTTAATGAATAAATTAGTATTTATGAACAATTCAATTAAAATAATAGAAATAAAACTGACAGCAGGCATAGACAATACGATGCAGCCTCTGCAATAGGACCACAACCATCTCCATTGCCACTGCCGCCGCCGCCGACGTCGATGCCGCCGACGTCGATGCCGCCACCTCCACCGGCGACGTCTGCGCCGCCGCCTCCGGCTCCATTGACGTAATCTCCGCCTCTGCCGGAGTCACCGCTGGATGCCTCCACCGGCGTCGCCGCCCCCATCCACCAGTGTCACTGATGGCCGCCTCCACTGATGTCGCCGCCGGCCGCTTCACCGCCGTCCACCACCAGATCTGAGATCTGGTTTGTGATTTGATAATATTGTCATACAAATACCATCTTGCAATTGTATTGCCATCTTAATGATATTATTGCCATCCTGAGAGAAATAAGATGTCATTTTCAGTTTGAAAAATGGCATTAATGTCTTTCATAAGAGTATTATTGCCATCTTTATATCTTTAGTTCCATAAAAATAGCATTTATTTTCGAAGTGGAATTTTCACATTTAGAGGATTGATATTAAAAATGCATGTGTCGTCTTGCAGTTGAAGTGTTATCATATTGTCATTATTGCCATCTTGATTGAAATAAAATGACATATTCATATTGAAAAAAAAGACATTAATGCCATAAAAATGACAATCATGCTTAAAGTGAGTTTTTCATATTCGAAGGAATAATATTATAAAGGTACTCATATTATTCTGAAATTAACTTCCAATAGATGGTATTTTTTTGGGAAAATAATAATAATGATGTAATTTTTGTTTTCAAAAATAAAAATCGAAAAATAAAAAATCAGAGGAGAAGCATAGCAATGAAGAAGAAGGTTGAGGAGGAGGAGGAGGAGGAGGTTGAGGAGGAGGAGGAGGAGGAGGGAATTCAAAACTTACCTATGAGTTCGCCGCTGCTCACTGCTGCTCGCCGCCGCCCACCCGCCGGAGCTCCGGAAAAAACCACCGTTGATGCTTCCAAAAGCAGTCGAAGATGGAGGAATTTAGTTGTATTGAAAATCTGGAAATATGTGTGAACTGAAAGATGAGGTTAGGGTGGAGCAGATCTATTACGTGAAAGAGCTTGTGCCCAGATCTAATTTGTTGCTTGAAGAGAAAAGAGAGGGGGAGAAGAAGAGAGGAGAGAGAGAGAAGGGAAAAATGGTTGGTGCGTGTGTAAGAGTTGTGCGTGAGGAAAAAAAGGGTAGAGTGGGAATAAAATAGAAAACAGTCCTATTTTGGCAATAAAAAAACTTGTAGTCCTATTCTTGCATTAATAATCTATTTTAGTCCTATTTAGATCAATAACTTAATACTATTTCATGGCTTGGTCTGAGGCAGTAAAAGTAAGGTCAAAATGAAAATATGGATTTGGAATGCCAATGTGTGGTGGGGTGTCCCCACTTAGGAAGTCATTATTTATGAAGCACGAAAACTCTCGAAAAAAATAATTTTATGTTTCGGTAGCTCTACGAAAACTCTTTGGATACTTTCTAAACATAAGTCAAGTACGTAGTATTTTTTATCAACATTATTTAGTTTTGAATCGTAAAAATAAAATTACGCATGTAAAAGCGAAATGTTTTATTCATCATCCAAAATTTACTTGTACAAACATTAGTTCTATTTAGAGAACACATATGTATTGCATGCAGTTCTACTGAGAATTCCCTAAGTGCTTTTCAGGACTTTTGAATACGAAAAAATGGGAAAAAGTAGGTACTTTAAATTAAAGTTAAAATTAAAAAATGATAATTTTATTTATAAGTCACATTATAAGAAATATTTATAAATATATTTTCTTAAATTATAAATATATACAGATTATAGAATGGTTAAGAGGGCAAGACCTTCTCCACACCAGAACCTAGCTATGTCAGTGGTGGTTAGAGCATTGAAGGAGGCTGTTCAATACAGAGAGTATTAATTATTACGTACTTAATGAAGGTAGGGAGGAGTGTAGTTTCGTTTCGAGATCAATGAGCTTCTGGTCTGGTCATGACTCATGAGGCCTTGAAGTCGAGGGGCTACTTTCTTGGGTGGATAAAAGTGGAGCTAGTGGATTACTTTTGTTTTTGGATAGTGCAAATTAAGGATATGAATATTTGGTAATTTTGCCCGAATAAAAGTGAAGCAATTGAATTATTATTTTTGGCTAAAGGGTCAAATAGGCCCATGTATCGATCTTGTAAGCTCAATTCAGTCACTAAACTAAAAAAAGGTTCAATTCGCACCCTGAACTGACAAAAAATGATTCAAATTTCATTTTTACGGGTAAACAACTGATCATTTTTAAAAAACATTTATCGTTTCTATTTTTTATTTTCAATTTATTGTGATTTTTGACACTTTTTAACAGTTTAAGGGTGCGAATTGGACATTTTTTACCGATTGTTTACCCTTAAAAAATTAAATTTGAACCCTTTTTTGCCAGTTCAGGTGCGAATTGGACCTTTTTTAGTTCAAGGAATGAATTGAGCTTAGCTTACACGACCGGTACAAGGGTCTATTTGACCCTTTAGCCTTATTTGTTTGATAAAATTATCTCTGCTATAATATAAAGATCATCAATTTCTCAATTGTTGGATGTTATGTTTTTCAATTTTTTATGTTTTTCAATCTATGCTATAATTAACCAAACACCCCAACATAATTATAGCCTTATTTGTTTGGTCAATTTCTAAATCAGTTTAGAATAGCATTTCTTTACATTTTTCTAGGATGTTTAGTCTCCAAATGAGGAGCTAAACTCTCATTTCTTGGTTTTGCTCTTGAAGCTTGTTGATTATTAAAGTTGTGAGTTATTTTCTTAACTTCTTCTCTTGATTATTAATTCTTCCCTTAATCTCATTCTATATTAATGTTGGAGGGTTGCTAAGTGACGATTAGTTAACGTTCCGACATTAATTATTACTAGAAACGGTCAACAAACCGATGGTTAATCGTTGATGGTTTCACAAGTAACTTCGGTTTATTAATGCACGGTCGTGATTAATAAACTTAAGAGAGTTAATTTTGTTGGTTAAACCGAAACCGTTGTGTTGAGGTTATCAATCTCAATTGATTTCATCAAGGAGTTAAAGAGATTAAATGCTACTATTATATCAGTATATGGCTGTAACACCCCCAAATTTCCCACCCAAAAATAATACTTTATTATTAATTTTATTTGAAAACATCAGAATTGTGCAGCGGAAAATCAAAAGGAAAATAGGGGCGTTACCGCCACACTCGGTTCTCCCTTAACCGAGTGCACAGGCTAAAACAATTTAAACTCCAGAAATAATTATCACTAACTAAAGATATTGAAAATGGAGTTACAATGATTTACTATAATTATGTTTTCTAGCGGAAGCTCTCTCGAAATCAACTTGAACTTCATCAAATCATCACCTGTACAAAATCAAGTACAGAAAGAAAGACAAAAGAAAAGAAAAATTAGCAACAATGCTAAGTAAGTTCCACCTAACCCCATAAAATAATATAATTTAATATTTTTTTGAAACAACATTTAGGAGGAAAATTCTTTTCAAACACTTTATGTAAATCATAAGTAAAACAATTATAAAATATTCTCATAACACAATTCATAGGTAAAATAATAATATCAAATATAAGTACATATTTCAAAACCAAAATAATTCCAAAATGCCGAAGTACATAAACCACCAAATATTATCACAAAATACTTATAAAATACTTATAAAGGATATTCAACGTAATTAAACCGAATCAAATATAAAAGTATTTATACTCTAAAAATTCAAAAGAATAGTTTAATAATCCAATCCAACTCAAATTCAATCCAAATATAATCCAATCCAATCTCAATCAATCCAAGAATTCAAATTCACCTCAAGTCCAATCCAATCAAATAATATTCACCTCAAATCAATATATCAAGTTCACCTCAAACCAAATCAATCAAAGTCCAGTTCACCTCAAATCTAATCAAAGCTAGTGGAAGCCGAACTCCTACCTTAAGTGTGCACACCCCTAAAAGGGATTCCAAGCCCTCCAGGAAGTAAGAAGTCCGAGTAGTCGAGATTTTTCTACCAACTACACTACGATTAAGCTGGGATACTCCGCTTTTGGGAAGTACCCCTGGTGGATTTAGACTTATAGCCATTACCACTCACCAATACCACATTTATCCGGATGTGGCAAACCGACACCACGGATTTCTCCGGGTGCTCACCAAAAATCACAATTCATTCTCAAAGTCCCAACCAATATCACAACCTCAAGCAAAACGGATATGAAATCCAAAGTCCACATAATAATCCACAATGTAAAATATCAACCCCAACAAATTACACTCAAATGTACCATACATAAAATTTCACAAGAGAGCCAAAATATAAAATACTTCATAAATAGCTCAAATCTCAAATCTCAATTCCAATCCCAACAACAACTCATATGGTAACTCAAATACTCAAAATATCATCCAATATCAAATACTCAAATTTCAAATATAATTTCTCAATAGCAATCCATAAATAATTCCAAATACTCAAATAAAAATCTCAATTGTAACTAACACGTAAATGTAATTGCTAGAAATCTCATCAAATCATCAAACATTTCAAATAAATAATCATAAATAGATTTACGAGGAAAAGGTATAATTTTGGTTGACGTGAAACTTACCTCAAATCGCAATAAATACTAGCCGAACTTATACCTCGATCTTCTCCGAATTCACCTTCTAAGAATATTAACAAATCTTAATTAATAACTATCTCCCAAATATAGTTTAATCATCCCATTAATGTTATTATTATTGTTATATTATCTTAAATTAACAATCTGGCCAGCCCACTATTATATACGGAGTAGTATTTCAGTTCAGGTTATATAAAAAATAGGTCCAACCCAAAATAAAAGTAAATGATACGTAGCTTCCATTCTTCTTCTTCAGAAAGGAAAGAAAGTATGTACATACGTACTGTTCTCAGTCGTCTTTGCCTTCGGCAACTAGACGCAGGGCCAACAGCGGCGACTTCGGCTTCTTCTTCCAGATGGCGTCGCAGTGTCACAACGGCTAAGCAGGTGTCACGAACGAGCAGCTGCGATCTTCTTCCTCCTCCAGCGAAGGGATGGCCGTCAGTCCGGCCGGCTCTCAATGATAGGCTGGTCCTCTCACCTATCAACAGATAGCAGTAGTCTGATGATCGACGGCAGTGGGTGGTATCTCCGGCGTCTCTTTCTTCGTCGTGAAAACGACCTGGTAGTCCGGCAGTGATACACCAGCGTTCTTCCTCTCCAGCGAAGGAAACTGTGCGGCAACTCAGCATATGACCTCTGGCGTGGTACTCTTCCTCCGGACAGCGACAAACTCTCTGGCCAGGCGGCGTCGTTAAGGCGTATATTTATATCCGTAGAAGGGATAGGGTTTTATCAGTGAAGAAAATTCTAGACTGTCCCATTTATTAGCTTCGTCCGTTGGAAATTCTCCGTATTTTATTTATGCAGGTACGTTATACCATCGTATGTATGTGGCCGCATGTATATATATGACATACGCACCATATGTATAATCATGAGTACGGGTTATGGATGTAAAATCCGAATATGTATGTATACGATTTCTCTAAAACGTAATGTACGTGTTATTTTACACATTTAATTTATTGAACACTCTTTTTAATTAATTTTTTAAATAAAAGTCACTTTCATCATTAATTTAATTTTTGATCACTTTTGAAATTTCAGTTTTTTTTTAGTTAATGAAATTATCCATTTTATTTTATTCATTTTTTTTGGAGTGTCACAATGGCGTTGTTCTATATTTGAGTAACAGTAAGGGTTATTAATGAACGGTCATTGTTAATAACTACCCTCGATGAATTGGAGATACTCCTCGATTGAGTATTCGAGAGGGGATAAGTTATAGAAATAACAAGGATCGACTAAATATATCAACAAGTGGAAAGTAGCAAAGTCAAGTCTTTTTTTATCTTTGAATTAAATCACATATAAGTCGTTCATGTTGGTTTTTAATTAAATTAAATCACTCAATCCTAACTCTCCCTTTATTTACTAGTTTTATAAAAAGATAATTACTCATTTCCCTGTGGATACGAACTCTACTTCACTATACTACGTATAAGTGTTAGTATCGAATTTTATTTTAACGCACTGTGACAAAGTGCTCGTCAAATAGCTTTGTGATCGAAAGCTTCCTTTTTCTGGTTGGGGTGTGAGTAGCGAGAACTTTGCCGTAAAGCTGAGAGGCATTTTACCCGTAAGATAAAGATGCAAAACTCTATCTAGAGAGGATAGAGTTAGATTGACTCAAGGGTAGACTAGTAGAATTTATCTTGTAACCATTTTCAAAGGCTTTTAGTGAAGGGTGTTTAAAATTCCTCCGAGGGATGTCGAGAATTTTTAACCACTTTTGAGCCAATGGATTTTTCCTCGTTAAATTTATGTGTTCTTTAATTTCTAGTTTCTCTTTGCCCGCACTAAAATTTGGCAAAGAACTGTCACAGTTCCAGACAAACACAATTTACCTCCCTCTTATGTTAGTTAACCAGTTCATCATCAATTTATGCCATTAGGTCAATTAGGGGAACATGTTCTTAGTTATAAAATAACTTCCAATTTACTTTTACATTTCTTGCAAATATTGTCATTTTTTTTGCAAATTTAACTTTTCTTGATCAAACAGTTACATTTTTATCCACTTAATTACGATGTCAATTTTTAACGTTTTGGAATATGTAAATTTTAATTATTAAAAAATGAATTAATTATCAACAGGGAAGATTTAACTTTAACATTGGTTAACCAAAAATGATGACTTTGCAAATCAATTTGGGACGAGGAGGTACAAAATTTGTAAGGCTCAGTTTACTAAGAATGATATATATTTTGTTTTCGTTCTCCAATTTTATGTTTTTGGTTTCCAATTTTTTCCATTTTCAAATATCATGTTTCCATTTTCATTTTCAATTTCCATTTTCAAATTTGAAAACAAGTTTACAAAAATTGTCAGCCGATTCTAGGACCGGCCAGAAGAAAGAAATATGATCTCTGTCTGAAACCGGACCAGTTTCAGTCACTTCCAGTTTTCATCAAATTTTCTATCATCAAAACTAATAAATTTACCAATATAATTACCAATACGTCTAGCAAATCCCAGATTCATAAAACCGTAAGCAGCATTATGCACTTGCACCCAAAAATCAGCCTCATAGAGCCTAATCTGTAGAGGAATATCCTCTGCCTGAATCTCTTTTAGCAACAATAAATTTCGTTCAAACAACCATGGACCTTCATCCAGAACACACCTCATATCTAAAATGTGATAAAAAGTAAAGATATATCTTTTGTCGCCAATTTACTGGATTGAAACACCTTTAACTGGTCTCCACAGCGAGGCCATCAATTCTTTGAAAAACTGAAATTTGATCTTACGATCAATCAGAATTAAACCTACCACTAGGAAATCAGCGCGCGGTGCTCTTGTTCGATTCCTCTCCCTCTTCTTCCTCGTCAAACATTACCTCTTCTTTATCATCCCCAATAGCCATTTGTTTGTAATGATGCACCACGTCTTCCATCGAACTACTAACTTTTTGCTGCGTTGTTTTTCCTCGACACTGCTTTGTCGTGAAAGAAGCCTTCGTCCTTCCTTCCGCCGCGAAGCCCCACTACAAAAGTCACGACCTTCCTCCTTCCTTCCGCCGCCGGAGAAGATTGCAAATCCGTCCTTCGTGTGTCGCCCTGCAGTCGCTACGCGAGAACAGAAAACAGCTACCCGGAGCTATAGAACTCAAAACGGCCGCACCTCGGAAAGTCCGAGAGCGAGAAAGTTAACCCTAGCGGCTGAGCCCTAGAGAGAAAGTTTTGTTAACCGATATGTTGTAAAATGTAAACGATAATATGATATGAGTAATAATATTAAAATTTTGATCACTGAAACCTCATTTAGTTGAATATTGATTAATCGAAATATGATCATGATTGATTAATCAAAATATGGTTAACTGACCACACTCACAAGTCACAAATACATTCAATTTAACTGAAATTCTCTAATTGTATATAATGTTTCATATGCTCCGTCGGGTCGGGTGTCAGAGTGCTTAGGGTTGGAGATTTAATCTTTAGGAGAATATATAACTCAAATTCTCCAGATAATTAAAGGAATGAATTAGTCCATACGTTGTGAAGAGAAATAAATAAAAAAGAAAGACAGAAGAGCAATAGCTGTGATGGTGATCCACCAAATAAAAAAAAATCATTGATCTTACATGTTTCATATCACTTTTAGCAAACACAAAAAAACCAGAGCTATGATTCAAGACACCCTCACAATTGAAGTTCAGAAATTGGAAAGAGAAAATATATGTGCAATTTATTATTAATTAATAGAAATGCTGGTGATGGTGGTGGTGATGCCTATGCTCATCCCATCCAAAGCACTGAAGGAGAGGATAACAGGCAACAAACATACACCTTCCAAACATGGAAAACACAGAGGAGACTGCCATACAAGGGCAACAACAACATGCCACTAATGGATCATCATCTTGTCTTCTGCCGCCGCCGCCGTGGTGGTGGTGGTGACCCATAGTCTTCTTTGACCTTATTTTCTGAAAATAATGAATACCCAGATCTCAGCTTCAAAAATCAAAACTACCCATCATGGAATCTTGAAATTAGTTTCAGAATAAAAGCCAAAAAATGATTATGAATCTACCTTTTTCTCTTTCAACTCGGTCTTCTTGCCTTCTTGGTTGCACCTTTTGGAGTACGATATTGTAAGTGGTTATGTGAATGTGTGTAGAAGAGGGAGGATTAGTATTAAAATAGTTGGGTAGG
Organism: Cuscuta epithymum; assembly: GCA_945859915.1. NCBI lineage: Eukaryota > Viridiplantae > Streptophyta > Magnoliopsida > Solanales > Convolvulaceae > Cuscuta > Cuscuta epithymum. The sequence continues at coordinate 2,032,362 of CAMAPF010000007.1, forward strand.
GAAGGCCGGCAAAAAGTAGAAAGAAAGAACACGTCTTTCTTTATGAACTAAGAAGTCTCCTGCCAGAGAGTGTTAACGTGTGAGAAGCGTGGAAGTAGACATGGGAAGTTAGAGTTGTATACACAAAAATATTGGTATATTTCATTATTCAATTGGGGTCACTCAAATGGGCATAAACTATTTGGACTTTGGTTATGACTTGTGAGACTCTAGCACCTTCCCAAGCGAATAACCAGATCAATTTAAACCTAATAGGTCAGAATAAGTCCAAATTACATTGGTTAGGAACGTTTATTTGCCCAGATTCAAATGGGACATCTAGTTATGAGATGATGAATAGTGAGCTTTTGATGACCAAATATAGAGAGTGTGTTTGATTACACTAAAATTGGTTGAATAAATTGAAATTGGTGAAATTAAAGCTAAACCGATTGTTGATTATTAAAGAAGAAGAAATTATAAGACTATATATATTTTATTAAGAAAATAAAAAAAGAAATATGGAAACATCACTAAAATATTCTGCTTCAACAATTTTAGTCAATTTAATTAGAAAGGCAACTCTAACTTTATTTATTTTGATCATTACATTATTCATTACGTCAAACCAGAAGTTACACATTTGAAAAAAAACAAATATTAATAGGTGCTATCAAATAGGCTACAAAACGGGCTCCAAAATAGTGGGCATGTAATCAACAAATACATGAAATCCGCTCTAGTGGGCAAGTTTTGTATGACAGGACTACAATCAATAGCTTATGGGTTTGATAAGGCTAAGGCCCAATAACAATGTTTTAGCCCAGTTTTAACGCTAGTAAGCTGCCCGCAGGCCCCAGCTGGAGTATTGCAGTATTGCTTGTTGAATGTCTATTTCAGCCCGTCAAATTAATAGCCTTGGGGGCCTTATTAAATAATAAAAATATGTGACCAGTTATACTAAAGAATAAGGGGAGTACAAACATTGAACTGCACCGGTATATGTTTAACTTAATACTAGAATTTGGATATTTTAACTTAGTACTACACCGGTATATGTTTAACTTAGTACTAGAATTTGGATATTTTAACTTAGTACTACACCGGTATATGTTTAACTTAGTACTAGAATTTGGATATTTTAACTTAGTACTACACCGGTATATGTTTAACTTAGTACTAGAATTTGGATATTTTAACTTAGTACTACACCGGTATATGTTTAACTTAGTACTAGAATTTGGATATTTTAACTTAGTACTACACCGGTATATGTTTAATAGAAGCAGAATGATGTAGAAAAATGTATAAAGCATATAAGATGAGATAGAAAAGTATGAAACATGTGAAAAGTAGAAAACGTTGCAAGTAATAACAATATTTCTGAAAATACATTAGTATGTAGCAAGTAAATACATTTTTAGGTGAATTTTGGAAGAACGGGTTGAAGTGAAAGATTATTGTACTCCGTATGATTTAAGAGCTACTATCTGACGAAGGACCAAAATTGGTGAAATTGAAATATGAAACCTTACAGAGTCAAATAGACTAGTTTAGTTACATAGATAGAAATAACAATTGCAAAATGTAAATTGCCATAAAATAAATGTTTTAATAACAAGGAAAAAATGAAGTTGACATACACACGATTGATGATGTAAATTTAGGGGCGGAACTTGAACGCTAAAACTAGTAACGTTTTAAATCAGCTTATTAGTTTTAGATCCAATCAAATTCAACAATTTATACAAACAAAACTAGATGTTACTTAATTGCCTCGATTGATCATATCTCTGTTTATTTTGAGCTTAAATGATTATACTCCTATAACATAGCCTTAATGTGAGTGTTTGGGAGTGTGCTTATAATCAAAGAGATTAGAGATCACTCAATATTATTCATGAATAAGAATAAATTCAGAACAATATGCAAAAGTAAGAACTTAATTAACTACTTTTGTACATTATTAATTTTTTTACTACTGTATGTAGGAGAAATAATTTATGTGTGTCTAGATTATAGACAAACAAACACACACATGACACATTTATACATATTGTTGATGATTGGTTGTCTAAGAAATTGAGGAGTAACATCACATCCGACCAGAGAATATTGTCCAGATTTTTGTTTGAAAGAATATTGTCCAGATTTTCGAAGCAGCTATGAGACTCAATGTTATTAGCTCCTTGAGGATTAAATTGGATCATTTCTTCAGGATGTAGTGAAGACTCATCCGATCCAGAAACAGTTAAAGATTCATATTGGATTTGAAAATGCACTAACCAATTGACACACAGGATAAAAGATGTTGACAAAGGATAAAAGATGTTGACAAAGCCTTTTTGCATGTACAAAGATTTGTGATTGAGTTTCTACAAGTTTTGAAAGAACTGGATTAGGCACAAAACATTGAACAATCCAATGAACACAACCGAAAGCTTAAATCCCACCTTGTGATATGATTTGAGAAGACTCATTTCAGCAGTATACCGAAAGCTGAAATGCCACCTTGTGATATGATTTGAGAAAGACTCATCTTCTTTCTTGATCCCTGCAATTTGGGAAATCTTTGTAAGAAAACAGCTACACAAGAAGATGAAAATCAAATTATGATCCAGAATTAGAACCAAAACATTGAAAGCATGTTTGTGGCACCTTAAAGTTGTTTTCAGCAGATAAGAGTGTTTGGAAGCATCATGATGAGAGTTTCTCCACTGCCTCCCACGAGTATGCTTTTTTGACGTTTGACGCTTAGTTTTAAAAGGCGCGAGGCGGCGCGAGGCGGCGCGAGGCGTTTTCATTGATTTACCCGAGGCGCGAGGCGCTAGGCGGCGAGGCGCGCGCCTCACGGGTCTTAAAGTCATATCTTTGGTAAAATATATTTATACTACTTTTACATGAAGCACTCTTCTCAAAAAGTGATAACATCACCAAAATAATTCAAACTATTAAACAATCTTAATAAACATCATAAGAGAAACCAAATATTCGTATTATTAAGACAAAAGCAAGACACAAAACTCAATTTTAAAACTTCAAAACGTAAATAATAAACTATGGTATTATATAAAAAAAAATTAATAATAAAAAATGTCTTATATATTTGACAATTAAAAACAAATATTTAGGTACCCTATTCAGCCTGATTTAAAACAGACCGATAGAGGTAGTAACTGTACAATTTCAAGGTAATAAAATATCAAATAATAAGCAGCAAAAAAAATATAAAATAAAACATACGGAGTACTTAATTAATAAACTAATACACGCATAAGAGAACAAGAAGAAAAAAACTTACCTGCGAGTTTTGCGATGCGAGAAAGCAGCGGAAGAAATAGGACTTGCAAGTCTTGAGGGCGAGACAGCAAGAGACAGCTACCGCAGAAGGAAGAAGAACAGAAAACTAGAAGAGACTTAATCGCCAAAAGAGAATTCTACGAGGCGTGAGAAGCGCGCGCCTCTCAGACACGCAAAAAGCGTCAAAAAGCGCCGCATAAGTCGCGCCTCTTGGAACCTACGCCGCCTGGGGTTTATAGATGCGATAAAGTGAACGCATTAGGGCGCCTACTTTTTTAAACCAAGGTTTGACGCCATTATGAAACTATAGCCCTTATCACCTTAACTAGTACCCCAACTGTTAAATATCTCAAAACACTCAACGTCGTTTATAAATCGAAACCCGTTTAGTACACAAGCGTGCCATTCATTTTTGTAAGATAAACCCTTATTTTTTCCTTTTTTACGTACTGCATCTTTCGTATAAGGCATTTCAAGTGTTAGAAAACTATTCTTTGGCAAATAGCTAAAATCAGTTCTTATTTTGAAAGACACAACGAACGAGCCACTTGTTTTAAACTCTTTCTTGAGTTTCTCTATATAAATTTTTGAAGAGGTACTGTCACGGCTAATGACCTTGGGTCCACAGCGGTTACCAATTTTACTTTAGATTTCTTTAAGCCATTTTCAAACTTAGTAAACCTTTTAATCTTATAGCAATTTTCAGTCCCCTTTTTCCCTTACAGGGGTAGTTTTTCTCAAAAGCTAGACTATGGTTTTTGAGGAACGTCTCAATACACTTACTATGCATTGGATGTGCTCCCTTCATTATATCTTTTTCTTCCAGGCCATTCTGCATGTGTTCAATAGACAAGTTACCAATTACTCGTCTTTTTGCGAGGCAGACTTGCTTCATCCTAAGCTTATACTCCAGCAATGACAGCAATGCGTGTAGATAACATATAACTGCAAATTTAAAACCACGGTATTAAACAAAACAACACTTGATTCACAGATTTCAAGGGCTCTACCATATGACTTTTATAAACTTTTTCTTCTAATTTCATTGAGTAAATGGTTCAATACAAAGACAATGAAATCTGTGAATCAAATGTTGTTTTGTTTAATACCATTATTTTAAATTTGCAGCTACATGTTATCTACACGCATTGCTGTCATTACTGAAGTGTAAGCTTAGGATGAAGCAAGTCTGCCTCGTAAAAAGACGAGCAATTGGTAACTTGTCTATTGAACACGTGCTGGATGGCCTGGAAGAAAAAGATATAATGAAGGGAGCACATCCAATGCATAATAAGAATATTGAGACATTCCTCAAAAACCATAGTGTAGCTTTTGAGAAAAACTACCCCTGTAAGGGAAAAAAGGGGACTGAAAATTGCTATAAGATTGAAAGATTTACTAAGTTTGAAAATGGTTTAAAGAAATCTAAAGTAAGATAGGTTTGGTTACCGCTGTGGGACCCAAGGTCATTAGCCGTGACAGTACCTCTTCAAGAATTTATATAGAGAAACTCAAGAAAGAGCTCAAAACAAGCGGCCCATTCATTGTGTCTTCCAAAATAAGAACTGCTTTTAGCTATTTACCAAAGAATAGTTTTCCAACACCTGAAGTGCCTTATACGAAAGTTGCGGTACGTAAAAAAGGAAAACATAAGGGTTTATCTTACAAAAATGAATGACATGCTTGTGTACTGACCGGGTTTCGATTAATAAATGGCGTCGAGTGCTTTGGGATACTTAACAGTTGGAGTACTAGTTAGGGTGATAAGAGCTATGGTTTCATAATGGTGTCAAACGTCGAAAAAAGCATACTCATGGGAGGCAGTGGAGAAACTCTCATCATGATGCTTCCAAACACTCTTATCTAGGGGTGGACTCGGGTCAGGCCGCCCGACCCGGTACTGTTTGGGCATGGCCCGACCCGGTACCCGGTCTTGGGTCCGGTTCGGGCCACCCAGAACCGCTCTTATCCCGATTCGGGCTCAGGCCCCCTAAAACGCGAACCGGCCCGGCTGGTTTGGGCCCGGTTCGGGCCTATATTTTTTTCAAATTTTTTATTGTTTCTATCGGGTTGGGTTGGGTGTTTTGGGGGGTTTGGGGGTGGGGGGTGAAGGGAGGGGAGGGGGGGGGGGGGTCGGGGGTTATTTTGAAAATCAAAAGAAAATAAAAAAGAAATAGGCCCGAACCGGAACCGGCTCGGCCTGGTACTATTTGGGCCCGGCCCGGCCCAGAACCGCCGGCTACCCAGGCCAGTTCCGGTTCCACCATTTCCAAAAAGCCCGGCCGGGCCCAGCCCGGGTCCAACCCTACTCTTATCTGCTGAAAACAACTTTAAGGCGCCACAAACATTCTTTCAATGTCTTGGTTCCAATACTGGATCATAATTTGATTTTCATCTTCCTGTGTAGCTGTTTTCTTACAAAGATTTCCCAAATTGCAGGGACCAAGAAAGAAGATCCTACTTGCCTTATCTCGTGCCAAGCGCCAACCATAAGAGTCCAGAGATATTCATAGGTTTTTGTCATTATGGGAAAGAGACCTGCAAAATTATTCAAAAGTGTCATAAGTGTAGTTTAATTAGTACTAATTAGTACTCCCTCCGTTCCTGAAACAAGTTTACCCTTTCCTTTTTGGGTAGTCCCTGAATCAAGTTCACCTTTCCATATTTGGCAAATTATCTATATCAAAACAATGTCAAACAGTGTCCAAACAGTGTCTAAACAGTAAAATTTACCCCCCATTAAATTTCTTTCCTTAATATGTGTGAAAAGCAATGGTGAACTTCTTTCGGGGACGGAGGGAGTACTTTTTTAACAATAGAAGTTACTTTCATTGATAATAAGATTGTGAAGGGCAAATGTGAAAGCAAAGGTCTCCTGATTTTATAAAATGACACATTATGAAATCGCAATGACACTTAATTAGCATGAAATAGAGAAAATAATTTCATTCGTCCATATAATAATTCTATATGATTTTTACAACTTAGCAGTTGGTATGGTGGTGAATGAGTGTTGATGTATACTGTGTCTAATAACCTCCTCAAGAGTAGGAACCCCTTTGGTAAGGGTTGGCTGAATGACTTAATATGCCGAATTTGAATTTTATGACAGAAGAAGCCTTTTGGTAACATATACTACAAATAAATAAGTCAAAAGCTACTTAATCCAACAGAATTTGTAGCTTTGGCTGCAAACTGGGCCCAAATGTCTCCATCTTTGTGGAAACAGTATTGAAGAAGAAAACATAATTTCAATCTTGAAAAACAAGAAAGCTGGAAACCACATTAATCACTTTATACTTTAAAACTTTCAGAGAAAACTAGTGACCAGTTTGGCATTTGAAAGCTAAAAACAATCTGGAAACCACACAATTGAGGATAATAAGTAGACAACTTACAATGTCACTAACGACGAGTAGTTCATGATGGGAGAGGGAATTTCGCCAGATAACGAGTTCTTCTGAAGCCACAATTCCCTGATAGAAGTGATTTCCCCAATCTCTACAGGGATGCTTCCATTCAACTCATTCTCACTTAAGTCCATAATATCCAAAGATCTCAACCTTCCAATACTTTTGGGAATGCTTCCAACAAGGGAGTTTCCAGACAAATTCAAGAACTCCAACCCACTAAACTCCCCAAGAACAGATGGAATCTCCCCAGATAAATCATTGACAAACATATCCAAAGACACAATCTTTTGGCGGGAATTGTTTGTGGATGAACCCAAAATATTACCAAGATTACCCTTAAACTTGTTTACTGAAAGTATGATCTTCTGCAACCCCAGGTTGTAAAGCCATGAAGGGAGTTCACCTGCTAAGAAGTTATAACTAACATCCAAAGCAAAAAGGTTTGAACAATTGGACATGGAAATTGGAAAGTTTCCAGATATCGAATTCTTGGAGAGATTGAGTGTGTTCAAAGACTGAAGCTTTTCAATGGAAGTTGGGATATGGCCAGAAAAGGTGTTTTCTGAAAGGTCTAATGTCTGAAGGCTTTTGATTTCTCCAATCCATTCTGGAATATCACCAGAAAGTGTGTTTCTTCTCAACACCAATCGCTTACACATTCTTAGGTGCTGAAATGAGACAGGAAGCGTACCAGAAAGGGAATTTTGGCTAAAATCAGATCTAAGTAGTAGACAGTCTCCTATTTCGGGAGGTAATTTACCCAAGATTTGATTTTTCCTCAAATTAATCTCTCTCAGAATCTTGAGACCTCCAATGCCCTTTGGAATCACACCCTTTAGAAAATTGTCTGACAGATCAAGGAAGGCAAAGACCAAATTCCAGATGGTAAACTTCCAGAAAACCAATTCGAAGACAAGTTTAAGGCAATCAAAGATACACATGAGCTCAAACTCTCTGGGATTTGTCCTGAGAACCTGTTTTGGGCTAAGGAGATTGATTTTAACGACCCAAATTGTTGAATGAACTCATCTGAGATAATCCCAGATAAATGGTTCTGACTCAAATCCAAAAATCTAAGTTTAGAAATTTGAGTAAGACTAGAACTTAACCCTCCTGTAAGGTTGTTCTTAGAAAGGGAAAGCTTTCTAAGAAACTGTAATTGAAGAAGCCCTCTACTGCCTATCTTCCCAGAAAGCCCAAAACCATCAAGGTTAAGCTCGGTTACCCTATTGGATCTACGATTGCATTTGACCCCAACCCAATTGCACGGACTATCATCTTCTTCAGACCAAGAAACCAACTTTCCTACTGGATCAAGAATGTCGGATTTGAAGGCAATCAGCCCAAGAACATCGTCATTTAGGGGAGGGTTTAAGGCCCTAAACAAAATGGAAGATAAAAGACTCAGAACGAAAATGCAGAACGCCCTTCCCATTTCAGCTCCTGGCAAGATACATAAAACAAGTCAACTAAAACATAATCTGGCATATAGATGCTCATCAATCAGAATAAAGCACTGAAAAAACGTCTGAAAATGAAAAATATAGAAATGCTTACAAGAGTATTTGGAAAACACTACCTACAAGACTCCAATTTGTAGAGATGAAGAGTCTGTTTTGAACGGAATGAACGCCGCTTAGAGCTAGAGAAGGCACAGCATAGCTTTGGCATGAATAAAAGATGCAAATTTAGAAGAAGTTGCTGCTACTAAAAAACCCAGACGCAATAAGACAGACACATTGGCCGGCGAGAAAAAACTATGGGCAAGAAACGGTTACATAGATGAAATGGTGAAAATGTTTTCAAATCTCAAACGGTCAAGGAATTTTTCTGAGAAGAGGAAATGGGAAAGTGGAGGAGAAGCCGGAAAGTTCGCCGTCGAGGTAGTGAGACAGTGAAAAGCATTGAAAGCTCAAAGCTCTCGTCTTTCTATTGTCGGAGTGCATGCCAGAGCGGTAGCATTTATTAACGAGGGAAAAGGAAGAAGAGAATGGAGGACCCGCTTTTATTTTCTGAAAGGTGTCAACGTCTAATAAGCTATTGGTTGACCTATAAATATAAATATAAACTCCCCAAGGGCCAAATCTCGTTTGGACTTGATTCCAACTCACTTTTCCTCACATGGGTTAAATTTATTAGATTTGTTACTTGCACTACTTTTTATACACATTTTATACACAATTTTATGAGAATATTATCTTTTTATGTGTGAATCTCGTTCAAAATAAAAGCACGTTGACATATACGTTTTGGTGTGAACGAGATTCACAGACAGGACCGTAGATCTGGGCGTGCAAGAAGTGCTACCGTACAAGGCATCTCGATTCAGAAGACCTCAAATTTTAAATAGTCTACATATAATATACAAAATCCTTTTTATTTGATTAAAGATTCCTATTTTAGTATTTTGTTTTTAAATACAAACATTAAATACTACTACATAATATTTATATGTAATTAAAATGCAACTGTTAATTATAAATGTGCAACTTCTTTATTACATAAGGCTTGGATAAGGCCTAGTTATAGTAATTAGCACAAATTCATCGTACAGTTTAGACGAGCTTGGTTTTAAGGGACGGAAGGAGTAGTTTTTTCAGTAATATTCTACTCTGTATTTTTTTCAGTTCATGATTTTAATTCATTTCTTTTCGGTTTTAGTTTTTTTACCGATTTTGGTTGTTCAGGTTCGAAATATGATTATATATATCTCAATGTCACATTTGATTGTAGTCTTTTTTGAGTTATTTTTTAAAGGCTGCTTTTTATATTATACGAAATATTTTTTTAATATAAGGTCTATTTTACGTGATTTGCATTGGGTCTCCTAATCTATTGAGCCGGCCCTGTTCACAGATAAAAAATAGTTTTCTCACGAATGTTTCTATAAAGTATGAACAAAAAAGTGAATACAAATAGAAATTTTGTAATTTTTATAATCCATTGACAACTTTGTCAATTTGGCATATTCTGAACAATATTTTGTCTGTGTAAATACAACAATATCTATTGCTCCGAAAAAATGAAATGTATGTGCCATGTATATTCTTTTTTATGCAGTCATTTGTTTTATAAAAACGAAATACAACTATCCATGCACAGACAAAAGAAACGCAAAAAAATATTGTATTTTGAATACTTATATAGTTATATGAAGTGATTTGTGGGGCCTGTTTATATGTTATTTACAAATACTACAAACGAATGTTCTTAATATAACATGCAGTGAACTCTTAAGCAAGAAGTTGGCGCACACTATGTATACGTTACATGCTTCGAATCTTTGATACCATTATTGTGTTCCTTCCTCACCATTGTCATTGTTTATAACTAAAAAAAAGCTAAACAGAAAGAGGAGTGCCGTGGGGTCTGGGGATGAGAAGAAAAAGGTGGTTGGCACTTGACATCTTGATCTGGCAGTAGTATCCAACGGGTGTTTTCTCAAAATACGGGAGAAGCTCACATCGAATGCCAAAAAAGCGGGACTTTTTCTAGGTTTTCTAAAAAAGCGGTAGTCAGAAGTGTAGATTCCGACTGAATGGTTGCCAAGTTAATTAAATCAAAGACTTTTTTTAACTCCCCTGTCGGAAGTCCCTATTCCAACTAGCAATTTCTTTATTTTTTTATGACGTGTAATTAGTCTATTTGCCAATTCCAAAATATGGTTTGTGGTTGGAAAGTGACGTGTAAGTTGTAGTTTATTTTCCAATTCCAAAGTTATTTATTTATACTTTAAATTATAATAAAAGTGATATTTATGAATAGACCAGACCAGATCCGACTTAGACGGTTGTAAAATTTATTGAAATCAAATATTTATTTGACCAGACCAAACTTAAATAGACAAGATCAAATCATATGAGACAGACCAAATCAACAAATTACAGTCCAAAAGAAAACATCCTTAAAGTGATAGATGAGAGTTAGTTTTATCTGATTAAATTTATGTGATTAAAATTAATTTGATTAAACTTATCTGAAACAAATACCGTACCTGGTAATTTATACTTTTTTATTAAGCTTAAAAAAATATGATTAAAGTTTATCACATTATATTGGTCATATATAATTTATCTGATTAAATTTTTCTTATTTAAATTCATGCAATTTTCAAATTATAAATATTTCCATGTATAAATATATAATCGGTCAAAACTTTGACTTGAAAAATAGTGTTTCGCTAAATAAAAAGGGATGGAGGATGATGAAGTTTAATCCAACTACGAGAGCACTATCTACGAGAGCAGATGAAAAATAGGCATCGTAAGGCAGTATTATTAATCCGGAATTCGGTCCCTTGATAGAAAGTGTGCAGGAAGTATTTATAGACCATAGGAGCTAGTATTCTAGGAGGAAACTGATATAATAAATGGTGATGTCACCCAGGCAACCCACGTTGGTGTCCCCACTTCCCCGGCAGAATCAGGTAATCCAGTTAGAGCTCCCCGTTGGCTTCAAATCCGGTTTTTCATGAACGTACGAAACATATAGAACTTGATTGTCACTTTATCCGAGATCACATTCAAGCAGGCACAGTGGCACCATCATACACTCCTACTACCAAACAGCCCGCGGACTTACTTACTAAAGCGCTCGGAGCTCATCAATTCTCGTATCTTCTTGGCAAGATGGACATTTGTGACCCCCATGCTCCATCTTGAGGGGGTGTTGGGTGTTAGTTATTATTATTTAATTTGTGTACATATTTATTCATGTAACATTTTTTCTTTGTACGTACGTAGTCTTTTAGTTAGAATAGGAAGATGTAATCTTTTAGGATTGTTTCCTTCTTTACTTCCTTTTGTTTCGCATGGCAGGACGTATCCAAGCCGATGCGTGTACTTTGTATATATACGGCTGCATCCTGCTTCGAGATCAGCTAAGCAGTATCAAAAATCTTTCCATATTGCTCCGTTTTACAGACATTTACCAGGACGGACCAGAGTAGTTTAGAACAGACCAGTTCAAATCAGATTAGACCAGTAAATTTTCGTCTAAAAGAAAACATCCTAAAACCAATATTTCTATACATAATATTTAAGTTTATTTCTATACGCAACATTTAAGTATTTATTAATTTATAAATAATTTCCATATTAAAACCAATATTTTATACATAAAAACGTAATAAAAATCAGTTCCATACTACGTACTCCGTATTAAATTTATAGAGAAACCATTATTTTAATAAAAACGTAAATAACATAGTGTATTAAAATTCCTTATTGTGTAGCAACTGTTTTGTACGATAGTATTTTTTGAAGGACCTGTTTTGAAATTATTCATCATTCTCCACTAAATCAAATTATTGTCTAGCTACTAACCCACCCAGTCGGAATTGCCACTTCCGACTAGCTGTTATTGATTTATTTTCTTGCTATTTCGCAGCCCTAACTCCAGTCGATCGGAATTGTGAATTCCGACTTCCGATTCCCGTGTTTTGGCTTATTTTGGTAATTTCCTCAAAAAGTCATTACTCGTATTAATTCTTAGAACAGATTGCTCGTTCAAACAGAAAATTTTTGGAACCATCGAATCGCAGTTTAACTTTGGGAACAAATCTTCTAAATTTAATGACCGACTGATTTTAACCACATAATACAGTGCCTCCTTAGCTTCCCAAAATCTGCCTTCAAATTTAGCAATGGGCGTGACTGAGATATCAACGACATGCGGCGATAAAGATGTGCCAAAAAGATCCCATCCTGAGGCGACCCAAGGTGGCGGCAGGCGGCTGCGTAGTAGGCCATGGGGCGGCGGCGGGTGGCGGGCCATGGGGAGGTAGCGGCAGGGGGCGTGGGAGAATGAAGGTTAGGGTTGGAGAAAAGAGTAGGAGCTTAGGGTTTTATAGATATAACCTAAAGGATATATTTGTCCACCTAAAAAAATATTTATTTATTTATTATGAATTTTAATTAAATATTATGAGTTTTAATATTATTTTGGTAAAAAAAATTAGTTAGATCATAGATTGAGAAAGTGGAGAAGTTTTAGTCACACCTAGGATAATTATCTCTAGAAAATACTCCAGTATGGCTTTGCAGCCTTTGCTGAATTAAGCCACTCTAATATATAGAAATGCAGACACCGAATTATTGGGTTACAGATTTGCTAAATTCAGTAAATTGGGCCGACCAGAAGCCCACTATGTTTATTACTCTGCAGTTATTTATGCTACTACGCAAAACGTCGCCGTTGGACTAAATGAAATAAACCTACGGGACTTTCACGTTGTTCACTCCTTTCACCAGCGGAGGGGCAAATAAACAGGTCGGCGAATAAGGAAGAAGACGATAATCTCCAGGGGCGCGGTGCAAACAATACATATAACTACCTTAGCTATATATTCCGGCGAATGGGAGGCGCCAGCACCCGCTCGCCCCCCCGTTCCGCCACTGATGGTTACTATCAATTGAAATAAAATATATTTCCACATTCCTGTTAAATTATTTAAATTCTTCTCGTTTCGATTTGAATTGAAGTTTAAGAAAGTCAGAATGCAACAAAAATGCATGTTTGTAGTTGAGTAAGAAAATATATAAATGAATATTATTCACACGAAACTTCTCAAAAAGAGAAATGGGAAGATCAATGTTTTAGTATATCAATTTTTTGTTTTTTTTGCTTTCAATTCGATATTATTATTACTTTTATTACCTTGTCATTACTTTTATTTCGAACATTTATGTTGGTTTGAGGGTTGGGTTGGTGAGTTTTGATGTTGTTACTGAGGGAAGTATTTTGGTTTTTAAGTTAAGGCACGCCGACATCTATTTCAAATCTCTCGCATGTTTAGGAAAGGGCATTGCTCAATCTATTGAGAATGAACTATTTTACACCTGATGAGAGAGTGAAAGGACAAAACCTTGCGATTAAATGAGAGCTAGAGGCTCCGAAGGCAAGGGTTATAATGTGTTTCAAAGTTTGTGATCCTTGATTAATAAAGTTTAAGCTTTGCATGTCCTTTCAAAAAAAGTAATACGAAGTATATATATGAACTAAAATATCCATCGTTCCCAATTCTTCTGTTAATTGTTATGCACGTAAAATAAAGAATATCAAAAATTGTTTCTATGAAATTTAAGTAAATAAAAGATAAAGAAGGAATGATGTTATAATTTCTTAAAAGAAAAGTGTTTTGACTTTAACACATTACACATTACTCTTATCAGGTGTTAACTAAATAGTAGAATGATGTTTTACTCTCTAGACACGATTGTTTTACTCAAATAATATTTAATCTTTCAATAAGCTGCTTTAATAATGTCACCTATACCCCCACAACAAACCGTCAACCATCTTCCATGAGTACAATGGTTGGAGTGCACGCTCAAATGCCATGTAATACTATTTCATGGCTTGGCCAAAGGCAGTAAAAGTAAGGTCAAAATGACAATATGGATTTGGAATGTATGCCAATATGTGGTGGGGTGTCGCAACTCAGGAAGTTATGATTTATGAAGCACGAAAACTTTTGAAAAAGAGTAAGTTTATGTTTCGATAGCTCTACGAAAACTCTTTGGATACTTTCAAAACATAAGTCAAGTATTTTTTATCAAGATCAATACGAAGTATTATTTAGTTTTGAATCGTAAAAATAAAATTACGCATGCAAAAGCGAAGTGTTTTATTCATCATCCAAACTTTACTTAGTTCTATTTAGAGAACACATATGTATTGCATGCAGTTCTACTGAGAATTCTCTAAGTGCTTTTCAGGACTTTTGAATACGAAAAAATGGGAAAAAGTAGGTACTTTAAATTAAAGTTAAAATTAAAAAATAATAATTTTATTTATAAGTCACATTATAAGAAATATTTATAAATATATTTTCTTAAATTATAAATATACACACATTATAGAATGGTCAAGAGGGCAAGACCTTCTCCACGCCAGAACCTAGCTATGTCAGTGGTGGTTAGAGCATTGAAGGAGGCCGTTCAATACAGAGAGTATTTATTACGTACTTAATGAAGGTAGGGAGGAGTGTAGTTTCATTTCGAGATCAGATCAATGAGCTTCTGGTCTGGTCATGACTCATGAGGCCTTGAAGTCGAGGGGCTACTTTTTTGATGGATAAAAGTGGAGCTAGTGGATTACTTTTGTTTTTGGATAGTGCAAATTAAGGACATGAATATTTGGTAATTTTGCCCGAATAAAAGTGAAGCAATTGGATTAATATTTTTGGCTAAAGGGTCAAATAGACCCATGTATCGATCTTGTAAGCTCAATTCAGTCACTAAACTAAAAAAATGTTGAATTCTCACCCTGAACCGACAAAAAATGGTTCAAATTTCATTTTTACGGGTAAACAACTGGTCATTTTTAAAAAAAAAATTATCGTTTCTGTTTTTATTTTCAGATTATTGTGATTTTGACACTTTTTAACAGTTTAAGGGTGCGAATTGGACATTTTTTTACCGATTGTTTACCCTTAAAAAATTAAATTTGAACCCTTTTTTGCCGGTTCGGATGCGAATTGGACCTTTTTTTGTTCAAGGAATGAATTGAGCTTACACGACCGGTACAAGGACCTATTTGACCCTTTAGCCTTATTTGTTTGATAAAATTATCTCTTCTATCTATAATATAAAGATCATCAATTTCTCAATTGTTGGATATTATGTTTTGTTGGTAACTAATTTCTTTGATGTCTGATTCTAGGGGCCAAATGGTTAACTATGGAATGAACACATTAATAATGATCAGCCGATGATTTATGATTCTAGGGGCAAAATGGTTAACTATACTTTATTCAGTATGGAACGAGTTTTTTCCCGGAATAATGCTGCATAAATAAATAATTCCCAAAATACTGCTGGGTTAAAAATAATTCCCAAAATACTGCTGGGTTAACTGTGGTTAAGGAAAGCCGCCACTTGAAATGGCGGCTTTTCTCTACACAGTACAAGAGCCGCCACTTGAAGTGGCGGCTTTTCTTAAAGCATAAAGCACTACACTTACGTAACATACATGCTCAAGTCTAACAACAAATGCAGTGGGACCCATCCAAAATTAAAAATCCCCTGTTTTCTTTGAACTGCTGTAACTTTTTTATTTGTACTCTGATTGTTACAAAAAATATATCAATATTCATAATTTTTTATTATCTTTCATATGACACCAATATTGAATATATAAAATAAAAAAATAATTTAACACTAAAAAATATAAAAACTAAAAATTTACATTTTCAGAAACTACATTAAAACCGCTATTTTTAGCTTTTTATCAATTTTAAAATAGACTGGTTAAATCACTCTTAATCTTTTAGTTTTTGAAAATAGACCGGTTTTTGAAAATTGATAAAGATTAAGAGTGATTTAACCAGTCTATTTTATAATTGATAAAAAGCTAAAAATAACGGTTTTAATGTATCTTCTGAAAATGTAAATTTTATTTACTAAAAATAAACCGGGTGTGAACATGGATCAGGTTGTTTTATCGTCAGTCAAGCATCGTAAAGTGTACGAGAAGTTTATTTAGGACCGGAGATAGTAATTTACAGAAATGTCACCGTGTTATATTGCATATTTCAGTGCATCATGAAGTTTCTTTTAATGCAACTTAATTAGTCGAATCCAATGGTTGAGATTCATTCTCATTTCTCACTCAAAGGGTTCTTCTCACTTGAACCTTACCCTTGTCAGCCTATATATATATATATATATATATATATATGCCAAGCTATTATATAATGAAAAAGGAGCGGTTGCATAACTTGCATTCATGGAAATGATGATTCAAAATATTCATGCCTAGAAGGAAAGGTTTTTAAAGACATGAAATCACCATCAAGAAGGCAAGTCTCGTAAATGGAGAGTTCGGCTATTTAAGGAAGGGCCGTCCCAATATTCAAACCATGCATTCCAGAGACCTATATAAGGAGATCAAACTGTTGGTGAGAGTGTGCTTGAACGTGAGAAAATATACTCAACGAAGATGTCCCTTCAAGAACTATAAGAAGATCAAGAACATGAAACAACTCATATAGTAGTTCTAGTTTTAGTTCTTTACACTTATTTGTTATGGGGTTTTGAGGAATAGTGATATGCACTAATTAGTAGCTAGTGCATAAGTGTATCTTTTTATGTTTTTGATTTATGTGGAATATTTACCGTTTTATTTAGTTTGTAAACATTTGTGTGATTTTAGTTGTAATTGTGTTTTAGTTTTCATTTGTAAGTTGTAAAGTAGATTTAGGATTTGTGTTGTTGGAAAGGAGGAATTTGAAGTGAAGAAAAAGGAGATTTGACTGCCCAGGACCAAAAACCCAACCGGGTAGAACTACTTTACCCGGTCGAGTAAGAAGTAAAAACCGAACATGCAAGGACACAAGAACATGGAAGATATTTGATTTTGGCCGGTATCCGGCCGGGTGGGCACTATACCCGGTCGGGTACCCAGCCAAAGGTGTTAAAAACACCTATAAATAGCACATTTTTCATTCACTAATTTTCATCCCTTCTTCTATACTCTTAAGCTCACTTTAGAATAACATTTCTTTATATTTTTCTATCATGTTTAGTCTCCAAATGAGAAGCTAAACTTCCATTTTTTGGTTTTGCTCTTGAAGCTTGTTGATTATTAAAGTTGTGAGTTATTTTCTTACTTCTTCTCTTGAATATTAATTCTTCCATTAATCTTTCTCTATATTGATATTGGGGAGTGTTGCTAAGATGACAATTAGTTAACATCTCGACATTAATTACTACTAGAAACGATCAACGAACCGATGGTTAATCGTTGATGGTTTCACAAGTAAGTAACTTCGGTTTATTAATGCACGGTCGTGGTTAATAAACTTAAGAGGGATTAATTTAGTTGATTTCATCAAGGAGTTAAAAAGATTAAATGCTACTATTAAATCGGTATACGACATTGTTCTATATTTGATTAATAGTAAGGGTTATTAATGAATGGTCGTTGTTAATAACTACCCTCGATGAATTAGAGATACTTCTCAATTGAGTATTCGAGAGGGGATAAGTTATAGAAATAACAAGGATCGACTAGATATATCAACAAGTGTAAAGTAGCAAAACCAAGTCTTTTTTATATTTGAATTAAATCACATATAAGTCGTTCATGTTGGTTTTTAATTAAATTAAATCACTCAATCCTAACCCCCCTTTATTTACTAGTTTTATAAAAAGAGAATTACTCATTTCCCTGTGGATACGAACTCTACTTCACTATACTACGTATAAGTGTTAATATCGAATTTTATTTTGACGCATTGTGACAAAGTGCTTGTCAAATAGCTTTGTGAAAGCTTCCTTTTAATTTTGTGGTTGGGGTGTGAGTAGCGAGAGGTTTGCCGTAAAGTTGAGAGGCATTTTACTTGTAAGATAAAGATGCAGAACTCTACCTAGAGATGATAAAGTTAGAGTGACTCAAGGGTAGGCTAGTACTCCGTAGAATTTATCTTGTAACCATTTTCAAAGGCTTTTAGTGAAGTGTTTCAAATTCCTCAGAGGGATGTCGGGAATTTTTAATCACTTTTGAGTCAATTGATTTTTCCTCGTTAAATTTATGTGTTCTTTAATTTCTAGTTTCTCTTTGCCCGCACTAAAACTTGGCAAATAACTGTCACAGTTCCAGACAAACACAATTCACCTTCTTATGTTAGTTAACCAGTTCATCATCAATTTATGACCTAAGCCCCCCCCCCCCCCCAATTTGTTGCCAAATTGAGATGTATGGTCAGGTTTGGATCTTCTACTATGTATTTTTTTATGTGTTCCAACTTATTTGGGCTGAAATATGACATACCTTTTTTAACCTTTTCAATTGGAAATGGACAATTCGAAAATAGTGCCATAGTGGTATTTGAGTATGGCAATATTAGTCTCTCAGAAATACTGCCATGCAAATATCATCATTTTATGCCACTAGGTCAATTAGGGAACGTGTTCTTATCAATGTTCTAAAAGGCGCTAGGCGCTAGTCGGGCGCTAGCCCAGCGCCTAGCGCCTAGGCGTCTAGGCGGGCGCCTAGTCGGGGACTAGTCGGAGACATATAAATTGCATTTTTATCCATGTTTTTGCATAAATATGATAAGTAATAGTGTATTCTTACGTGTATAAAATACATATATACACATACATATATAAATAATAATAAAATTTATGTATATATACAAACATATATGGTCTTTATCTTAATTTACAACTTCATTTCTTTATATTCGGGGCTAAAGTTAAAATACTTATATCACTTAGAAAATTAAAATTACAAAGTAAAGTAATGTTCGGCGAATCTAGATGACCTAGGTTGCTGATTAGGCGCTCTAACGTGGGCAACTAGGTACCATAAGCGGCTGACTAATTCACTTAGACGGTAAACCAATTAGTCGGAGCGCCTAGGCGAAAATCAAGGCGCCCGACCACCGCCTAGCGCCTAGGCGGGGACTAGTCGGACGCCTAGAATGATTTTTAGAACAGAGGTTCTTATAAAATAACTTCCAATTTACTTTTACATTTCTTGCAAATATTGTCATTGTTTTTTGCAGATTGAACTTTTCTTGATCAAACAGTTCCATTTTTATTCACTTAATTACAATGTCAACTTTTAATTATATTTTCATTTGAAGTTTGCAACTTTGAAGATATTTTACTGTAGTTTCGGAATATGTAAATTTTAATTATTAAAAAATGAATTAATTATCAACAGGGAAGATTTAACTTTAACATTGGTTAACCAAAAATGATGACTTTGCAAATCAATTTGAGACGGGGGGGGGGGGGGGGGTGGGGAGGTACAAAATTTTTCCATTTTCGAATATTCTGTTTCCATTTTCATTTTCCAATTTTCATTTTCAGATTTGAAAACATGTTCACAAAAATTGTCAACCGATTCTAGGGCCGGCCAGAAGAAAGAAATATGATCCCTGTCCGAAACCGGACCGAGTACAACCCAGTTTAAGTCACTTCCAGTTTTCATAAGATTTTCTATCATCAAAACTAATGAATTTACTAATATAATTACCAATACGTCTAGCAGATTCCAGATTCATAAAACTGTAAGCACAATTGTGCACTTGCACCCAAAAATCAACCTCATAGAGCCTAATCTATAGAGGAATATCTCTTTTAGCAACAATAAATTCCGTTCAAACAACCATGGACCTTCATCCAGAACACACCTCATATCTAAAATGTGATAAAAAGTAAAGATATACTCCCTCCGTCCCCAATTAAATGTCCCATTTTACCATATTGGGATGTCCCTATTTAAATGTCCCATACCTCATTTGGTAAAGTTTGTGTGGCTCCAAATCATTCTTACTTTATTCTTACTTTATTCCTACTTTATCAATTAATATCAACCACACAAACTCACTTTCTTAAAACTCGTGCCACCTTCTTCTGGGACTTTTAAAAGGGGACGGAGGGAGTACCTTTTATCGCCAATTTCCTGGATTGAAACACCTTTAACTGGTCTCCACAGCGAGGCCATCAATTCTTTGAAAAATTGAAATTTGATCTTACGATCAATCAGAATTAAACCTACCACTGGGAAATCAGCGCGCCGTGCTCTTGTTCGATTCCTCTCCCTCTTCTTCCTCGTCAAACATTACCTCTTCCTTATCATCCCCAATAGTCATTTGTTTGTAATGATGCACCACGTCTTCCATCAAACTACTGACTTTTTGCTGCGTTGTTTTTCCTCGAGACTGCTTTGTCGTGAAAGAAGTCTTCGTCCTTCCTTCCGCCGCGAAGCCCCACTACAGAAGTCACGACCTTCCTCCTTCCTTCCGCCGCCGGAGAAGACAGCAAATTCGTCCTTCGTGTGTTGCCCTGCAGTCGCTACGCGAGAACATAAAATAGCTACCCGGAGCTATAGAACTCAAAACGGCCGCACCTCGGAAAGTCCGAGAGCGAGAAAGTTAACCCTAGCGGCTGAACCGTAGAGAGAGAGTTTTGTTAACCGATATGTTGTAAATCGATAATATGATATGAGTAATAATATTAAAATTTTAATCATTGAAACCTCATTTGAAGATTGATTAATCGAAATATGATCATGATGATTAATCAAAATATGGTTGACCACACTCACAAGCCACAAATATATTCAATTTAACTGAAATTCTCTGTTTGTATATAATGTTTCATATGCTCCGTCGGGTCGGGTGTGAGAGCGCTTAGGGTTGGAGATTTAACCTTTAGGAGAATAAATATAACTCAAATTCTCCAGATAATTAAAGGAATTAATTAGTCCATACTTTGTGAAGAGAAATAAATAAAAAAGAAAGACAGAAGAGCAATAGATGTGATAGTGATCCACCAAATAAAATAAAAAAATCATTGATCTTACATGTTTCATATCACTTTTAGCAAACACAAAAAACCAGAACTATGATTCAAGACACCCTCACAATTGAAGTTAAGAAATTGGAAAGAGAAAATATACGTGCAATTAATTAATAGAAATGCTGGTGATGGTGGTGGTGATGCCTATGCTCATCCCATCCAAAGCACTGAAGTAAAGGATAACAGGCAACAAACATACACCTTCCAAACATGGAAAACACAGAGGAGACTGCCATACAAGGGCAGCAACAACATGCCACTAATGGATCATCATCTCGTCTTCTGCCGCCGCCGTGGTGGTGGTGGTTGTGACCCATAGTCTTCTTTGACCTTATTTTCTGAAAATAATGAATACCCAGATCTCAGCTTCAAAAATCAAAACTACCCATCATGGAATCTTGAAATTAGTTTCAGAATAAAAGCCAAAAATGATTATGAATCTACCTTTTTCTCTTTCAACTCGGTCTTCTTGCCTTCTTGGTTGCACCTTTTGGAGTACGATATTGTAAGTGGTTATGTGAATGTATGTAGAAGAGGGAGAATTAGTATTAAAATAGTTGGGTAGGGAAGGCCAGCAAAAAGTAGAAAGAAAGAACACGTCTTTCTTTATGAACTAAGAAGTCTCCTGCCAGAGAGTGTTAACGTGTGAGAAGCGTGGAAGTAGATATGGGAAGTTAGAGTTGTATACACAAAAATATTGGTATATTTCATTATTCAATTGGGGTCACTCAAATGGGCATAAACAATTTGGACTTTGGTTATGACCTTCCCAAGCGAATAACCAGATCAATTTAAACCTAATAGGTCAGAATAAGTCCAAATTACATTGGTTAGGAACGTTTATTTGCCCAGATTCAAATGGGACATCTAGTTATGAGATGATGAATAGTGTGTTAGCTTTTGATGACCAAATATAGAGAGTGTGTTTGATTACACTAAAATTGGTTGAATAAATTGAAATTGGTGAAATTAAAGCTAAACCGATTGTTGATTATTAAAGAAGAAGAAATTATAAGACTATATATATTTTATTAAGAAAATAAAAAAAGAAATATGGAAACATAACTCAAATATTCTGCTTCAACAATTTTAGTCAATTTAATTAGAAAAGTAACTCTAACTTTATTTATTTTGATCATTACATTACTCATTGTGTCAAACCAGAAGTTACACATTTGAAAAAAAACAAATATTAATAGGTGCTATCAAATAGGCTACGAAACGGGCTCCAAAATAGTGGGCATGTAATCAACAAATACATGAAATCCGCTCTAGTGGGCAAGTTTTGTATGACAGGACTACAATCAATAGCTTATGGGTTTGATAAGGCTAAGGCCCAATAACAATGTTTTAGCCCAGTTTTAACGCTAGTAAGCTGCCCGCAGGCCCCAGCTGGAGTATTGCAGTATTGCTTGTTGAATGTCTATTTCAGCCCGTCAAATTAATAGCCTTGGGGGCCTTATTAAATAATAAAAATATGTGACCAGTTATACTAAAGAATAAGGGGAGTACAAACTACTTGTTTATTCTTGAATGAAATCATCTTTTTTGGATGGACAAAACGCAGATAGAAGAAACATTGAACTGCACCGGTATATGTTTAACTTAATACTAGAATTTGGATATTTTAACTTAGTACTACACCGGTATATGTTTAACTTAGTACTAGAATTTGGATATTTTAACTTAGTACTACACCGGTATATGTTTAACTTAGTACTAGAATTTGGATATTTTAACTTAGTACTACACCGGTATATGTTTAACTTAGTACTAGAATTTGGATATTTTAACTTAGTACTACACCGGTATATGTTTAACTTAGTACTAGAATTTGGATATTTTAACTTAGTACTACACCGGTATATGTTTAATAGAAGCAGAATGATGTAGAAAAATGTATAAAGCATATAAGATGAGATAGAAAAGTATGAAACATGTGAAAAGTAGAAAACGTTGCAAGTAATAACAATATTTCTGAAAATACATTAGTATGTAGCAAGTAAATACATTTTTAGGTGAATTTTGGAAGAACGGGTTGAAGTGAAAGATTATTGTACTCCGTATGATTTAAGAGCTACTATCTGACGAAGGACCAAAATTGGTGAAATTGAAATATGAAACCTTACAGATCGAGTCAAATAGACTAGTTTAGTTACATAGATAGAAATAACAATTGCAAAATGTGAATTGCCATAAAATAAATGTTTTCATAACAAGGAAAAAATGAAGTTGACATACACACGATTGATGATGTAAATTTAGGGGCGGAACTTAAACGCTAAAACTAGTAACGTTTTAAATCAGCTCATTAGTTTTAGATCCAATCAAATTCAACAGTTTATACAATCAAAACTATATGTTACTTAATTGCCTCGATTGATCATATCTCTGTTTATTTTGAGCTTAAACGATTATACTCCTATAACATAGCCTTAATGTGAGTGTTTGGGAGTGTGCTTATAATCAAAGAGATTAGAGATCATTCAATATTATTCATGAATAAGAATAAATTCAGAACAATATGCAAAAGTAAGAACTTAATTAACTACTTTTGTACATTATTAATTTTTTTACCACTGTATGTAGGAGAATTAATGTATGTGTGTGTCTAGATTATAGACAAACAAACACACACATGACACATTTATACATATTGTCGATGATTGGTTGTCTAAGAAATTGAGGAGTAACATCTCATCCGACCAGAGAATATTGTTCAGATTTTTTGAGAGAATATTGTCCAGATTTTCGAAGCAGCTATGAGACTCAATGTTATTAACATTGTTATTAGCTCCTTGAGGATTAAATTGGATCATTTCTTCAGGAAGTAGTGATGACTCATCCGATCCAGAAACAGTTAAAGATTCATCTTCCTTGTGATAATATTTGGAGGAAGAAGAATGTTCATTCTCTTCCTCTTCTGGTTGTAGTTGATTGGGAGCATAATATGGGTCCTCTTTGCAGGTGTGGTTACCAAAGTATGTGGTTTGGTACTCTTTGTTGCTTTGCACCCTTGGGTGTGCTTGTGGGTGCACCTAAAATAGCACCTGACCATTAATATTTAATAAAAGTGTATTAGTAATGTTTATAGTCTCGTGCGCGCACACATGTATATGTAAAGTGTCAAATATAAAGAGACATTTTCATGCAAAGTACGAATTAATCTTGTGCATTCAATTCGGGATTTAGTGATTCAAAATAAGCCAACAATGCACTAGATTTGATAAAAATATGTGGTGGAAATCTATTCTAATATATAAGCTAAAGAAATTTGATGAACAGTGTTCCCGCCTAGAAGTGTCAACATCAAATTTTATTTTATTTTTTCTTCAAAAATAATTACAAATCAAGTACTACCTCTGTCCCGCTAGAAGGTTCTCATAGCAAAACGGCACGGTTATTTAGGTGATAATTAAATAAAGTAATTCATGTATATTTTGAGAAATAATTTTAATAGGTATATATTATAATGTGTTAGTATTAATAAGTGTGATGTTATAAATGTATTATTTTTAATATTTAATGACTAATTTGTTACTTAAGATTGTTAATAGTTTCCTAAAATGGAAATGGGAACCTTCTAATGGGATGTCCAAAAAAGAAGTGGGAACCTTCTAACGGGACGGAGGGAGTATGTTGTGTTCCTATGGTCAAAAAAAGAGGTGGGAATAGTTCACATAAAAGTGCGCAAGAAAATCTAATGCAACTAGGTGTGTTCCCATTGGTTTAAAAAAGAGAACACTATTCACATAAAAAAGAGAATGGTTCTTAACTTGCTAAGGGTTTTACTCTCGTGATTTTAAATTTACTTTCAAAACGGGAGGCTGTTTTGGCCGAACAATTATCGCTGCTAAGGTCTGGTTCTTAGTTATATATATACATATATTTGGATTAGGCTTCTTGAGTTTTAAATTTGGCTGGCCTGACCTGAACAGGGCCAGAGTAAGGAGATTTATTTGACAAAATACCTGCTGCAGGGGTCATATGAGCATAAGCTCTCGAGTCGGGATACCACAGAGCATCATTAGTCTCACCGGAGGGAACAATCAGTGCTGGCGCATTGGACGGAACAAAACGAGAGGGGCAAGATGCAGCGGAATGACCTGGGGAGAAACAAATTTGGCACATGATTGGGGAAGGACGGAACCTAAAATGCCATTAGCTGATGGAGAGCCTGCAGTGTTGGGATTGGAAAATTCTTCTATTCAATATCAAGAACAGAATTACAATAGGAGGAGCAAACTCTCACACTCAACTATTACAAAACCCAATCCTCACCAATACACTTCTACTCTAAGTGTATTTCACTCTTCACACACTTTTCTCACTTTCTAAACTGATACAATGAACAACAATACACTCTCTATTTATAGGTGTATATGGGAGACATGAGGAAGTTGCATCCAAGCTTCCATTCTCATTGCTAGGGAGTTTCCTAGCTATCTCCAAGAAATCTTCTCCATGTTCATGTGTTTGATACCTCCTTCCTAGAAGGTGTTATATGTCTCTTGGCAACTTCCAAGAAAGAATGTGGAAGATACATACAAATCTCTCCATCCACCTTTTTCTTTATTTCTCTCATTCCTGCGATGCTCGCAGGCTCCCCCTCGCTAGCAACAAGTATCCATTTGGATGTGGAATACTTTCTATGTGGAACTATGTCTCGCATAGAACGTCTAACATGAGTACCTTCAGCTTCGTCTTCAGATGAAGGCTCCCCCTGCTGAGGAATATCATCACTGTGAGTATCATCATCACCTACTGAACCATCACTCTCTTGTTCAGTGGTATCATGCATCTCCTCGTCGCTGAGAGGAATGTTTAATGATACAGGCACTTCGTCTTCTAGAGTATGTTGTTGGCGGATTATTGGAACACACCCATGAAACTCGTTTTCATGAAATACAACATCTCTGCTTCGTACAACTTTTTCACTTCGGGATCCCACAACCGGTATCCAAATTCTTCATCACCATAGCCGATGAAGATACATGGGTTTGACTTGAGATCAAGCTTCTGTCTCAACTCCTTGGACACATGTGCAAATGCCTTGCACCCGAACACTTTCAAGTGAGAGTAAGAAACATCTCTTCTTGACCATTTCTTCTCTTGCACTTCAAAGTTTAAAGGAACAGAAGGTGACCTGTTTATAAGATAACAAGCTGTCAGCACAGCTTCACCCCAGAATGGCTTAGGTAGTTTAGCCATACTCAGCATGCAACGAACTTTCTCCATAATGGTCCGATTCATTCTTTCAGCTACACCATTGTGTTGTGGAGTTCGTGGAACCGTCTTCTCATGTCTGATTCCGTATGCAGCGCAATATGCTGAGAACTCTCGGGAAGTGTACTCTCCTCCATTGTCTGAACGTAGACACTTCAGCTTCTTCCCTGTTTCTCTTTCTACCATGGCATGAAATAATTTGAAGCGATCAAACACTTGATCCTTACTCTTCAAACAATAAGCCCATACCTTTCGTGATGCATCATCAATGAATGTCACGAAATACTTGCTTCCTCCAAGTGACTCCTCTTCAATGAGTCCGCATACATCAGAGTGTACAAGACTGAGTAACTCTGTATGGTTCTTCCTGGTAGAACTGAAGGAAACCCTGTGTTGTTTCCCAAATAGACAGTGCTCACATGGATCTAGGGCAACACCTTTGCCCATGGAAATCCTTTCCTTCCTAGCAAGAGTTGTCAATCCCTTCACGCTCAAGTGGCGTAACCTCTGGTGCCACAAGTTTGGTGATATATCTTCTTCAACAGCATTGAGACTCGGATGACACAACTTTGTATGAGTTTTATAAAGAGTACCACAAATATGGCATCTTGCAACAACCAAAGAACCTTTAGATAACTTCCACGTACCTTCTTTGAATCTGTTAAGATATCCTTGTTGATCCAGAGCTGTACCGGAGATGAGATTCAATCTAAGATCCGGAACATGTCGAACATCTTTCAACACAAGTGCGCATCCGACATTGGTTGTTATGTGCACATCACCAATGCCAACAATCTTCGAGAAACTGGTGTTTCCCATCTTCACATCTCCAAAGTCCCCGGACTTATAAGATGTGAATAAATTCTGGTGTGGAGTGGCGTGAAATGATGCGGCTGTATCAATCACCCACTCAACATCATGAGTACCTACGTGTAAACATTCTTGTTCACCATGTGTAACAAGACACACGTCTGATGACAAACTAACCATAGTCACACCATCTTCTTGGCTAGTATTTTGACTCGTCTGTGGCTGCTCTCGTAGAAACTTTCTACAATCTCTTTTTCTATGCCCATAATTACCACAATAGTTGCAATATCCTTCAAACCAAGTATTGTTTTCACAGGACATACCTCGTTCTTGTGATCGGCCGCGAACTTGAGAATTTCCTCTGTTTTGACCTTGGCCTTTACCTCGACCTCGACTTCTTCCTCCATTTCTGCCTCCCCCTCGTCTGTTGGTTTCTGACACGAAGGCATATGATTTTTCAGTCCCGGCTTCTTTTCTTCGGGCTTCTTCGTTCATAAGGGCATCTGTGACCATCTGCATAGTCACTTTGCCATTGGGAGCAGAATTGCTGAGAGTGACAACAAGAGTCTCCCAGCTGTCAGGTAGAGAGCTCAAGAGTAGTATTGCATGCTCTTCATCTTTGAGAACCCATCTGGTGGTGCTCAACTGATTCACAAGATCCTGGAATTGACTGGTGTGTTCTGACACCGAAATACCTCCTCGTAACTTGTGGTTTACTAATCTCCTCATTAGTAATGTCTTATTTCGGGCGGTTTTTGCTTGATACATGCTACCAAGCTTCTCCCATAGTGTGTAAGCACTTTGTTCTTGCGCAGCATGGTGGAACACACTATGATCGATCCACTGCCGAATTTGTGTGACAGTTTTTCTATTCATTTTTGTCCATTCTTCATCCGTCTTTTTATCCGGTTTCACGCCATTATTATCAAGAGGATCAGCTAAATCCCTCAAATTTAGCAAATCCTCCATCTGAGGCTTCCACATATTGTAATTTGTGGAAGTGAGCGCAATCATGGTGTCCGATGATGATTTATCCATAATAAAACGCTCAAAATATCTCTTACCTTATTTTCGGAGCCGAATTTGGACAAACGGAGCTCACCGTTGGATCCGGAATGGCCGAAAATGGTAGGAACCCGGTCTGAAAATGGGTGAACCGGCCTCCACAAGTACGAACCGGTTCGGTCCGGTTCAGGCAGCAACCCAGTGAGCAGACCAGCAGGTGGATGACGTGGCAACAGCTGGCTCTGCGCTGGCGCTGACGTGGCGCCACGTGTCACTGACGTGGCGCTGACGTGGCACCTAGAGGATGGCTTGCACGGCTGACGTGGCGGATGACGTGGCGCTTACGTGGACTGGCGTGGCGGCTGACGCGGCGGCTGACGTGGCTCGTCTTCTTCCTCTGGACTGCGTGATGACGCAATGATGACGCAGGCAGTTTTCCGGCGTGTTTGGGCGGCGCGTACGGCCTCTTCCGGTGGCCAAAAAATTTCCCAAAAATACCAGATTTCTCGTCTCGACGAGATGAATCTAACGGTATGATCAGATCGTGATTCCGAGCAACTTGAAAAATCACGATTTTCTAACCTGTAGAAATTTATCTGAAAATGAGAAAACAGTGTATGAAAACTCAACCTCGCTCTGATACCACTTGTTGGGATTGGAAAATTCTTCTATTCAATATCAAGAACAGAATTACAATAGGAGGAGCAAACTCTCACACTCAACTATTACAAAAACCAATCCTCACCAATACAATTCTACTCTAAGTGTATTTCACTCTTCACACACTTTTTCCACTTTCTAAACTGATACAATGAACAACAATACACTCTCTATTTATAGGTGTATATGGGAGACATGAGGAAGTTGCATCCAAGCTTCCATTCTCATTGCTAGGGAGTTTCCTAGCTATCTCCAAGAAATCTTCTCCATGTTCATGTGTTTGATACCTCCTTCCTAGAAGGTGTTATATGTCTCTTGGCAACTTCCAAGAAAGAAGGTGGAAGATACCTACATGCAGAAGACATATGAGTACCAAGCATGGAAGAGGAACCAGTATAAGAATATAAAATGTCAGAATTACATAAAACAGTACCTGAGTGACCCGCATTATTGGTGCCATGTTGCGTACCAGTGGGACCATAAACTGTCGGTCGGCCCCTGTCATGACCTCCACGCCCACGCCCTCCACATAGGCCACGACCTCCCCTGCCACGCTGTTGTCCAGAAAAATTCCCACGGCCAGATTTTGGTCCTCCAGAAGTGGAAGAAGTAGCAAAAGCAGGTTGACCAAAGTCTGCCTCTTGACTGTAAAGATATTCCAGGCGGCTTTCTTGCTCAACTAGGATGGTGCCGAGGTCATCAAACGTAAGTTGACCAGGGAAAAGAGAAATATTGGTGATCAATGATTCATATGCCCGACCCAAACCCAAAAGAGTAGTTTGGATAAGTTCTTTATTTGAGACGGGAGAATTGATGGACGCCAACGAGGACGCTATGGTCTTGATTTCCCGGACATATTGCTCCATAGTCACTTTAGGCTTTTTCTTCATAAGTTCATATGAGAGAGCATCCTCTTGAGTTCCAAGGAGCGATTCAAGCTAGCGGACATGAACCGGGACTGAAGTCGTTCCCAAATTTGGGCTGCATTTTTTATATCATGGACATCAATGAGAAGGTCACGGAATAAGGTAGCGAAAATCCAAGACCGGACTGTTTGATCAAGACGCAGCCAATGATAATAACCCGGATGAATAGATTGGATGTTGAAGGAATCAGCCACATACAACGGAGAGGCGGGTAGGCTGCCGTCGATGATACCGAGCAATCCTTGAGAAACTAAGAAAGACTCGAATTGGGTCCTCCAAGGAAGATAATCCTCAATGGCCAACAATTTTGTAGTGACAATGGCAGTAACGTTGTGTGTAGAATAACCCAAATTTTGAGCAATAGCAGAGATAGAGGATGACTGTTGCTGCAGAAGAGGGGGGCGTTGAACCGCTGGAGAGAAAGTCGGCAAAATACCTGGAGAGCCTGCAAGGGTTGGTCCGCTGAATTGAGAGGACGCGGAGGAAGAACCCAGTCGTAGATGAAGAGGAGGAGCAATGTCAAGCTGAGGCAGAGCATTGAACAACGATTGCATGGAACCCGAGGCGAGAGAAGAAGGGAAAACTGCCGGGGAAGATGGAGTCCACGTGAATGGCGGCGGAAACCCAGATACGGAGGAGGAGCTGGGGCGCACAGAAATTGGCGAAGAAGAAGCCGCATAAGACTGAATGACAGTGCTGGAGACAGGGAACGTGGATGTAGAAGAAGCCATGGAGCCAGAAGAAGTCATGGAACTTGAAGCTCCTATGGACGTCGACGCTGGTAAGGAAGCGGAAGACGCCATTGTACGGAGGAAGAAGTACGTGAGTAGGCTAGGGTTGAGGAGAAAAACCTAGTGGTCTGATATACGATAGTATACCATATTACCATGTGAAATAATAGAAGTGGCTTACCAATAGGTAGCCCTTCCAGTTATATTTATAATGAATCAGAGTTTTACAAATTACAAATTAACTCCATAAATATACTCTATTATTGTTGTCCGTTTGGAATTCTGGAAAGTAGGATTCAAAGACAAAACTTAATTTTGGTGCTAAGTTGTTAAAACCCAGGCAGCTGGACATTTTATGTCTTATAGCATCACCTAATTCTGATTTTAAGAGATTTAAACCTTCAGATAAGTACTTTCTCAATTTTCTAACGCATGGATTCTATTTCAATGTTGGGCATCAGTCTTGTGTTCAGTTAATAGGGCAATTGAATTTCATTGTTGCAGCCATATTCTATTTCTACTATCCGTGGGGTTTTCTTTTAAAATTTTCTATGGTGTATGTGTTTGAGGCATATTTGTTTGGCGAGAGTTTTTGAAGAGAGGGCTGCTTGTAATCTCAGCTAGAAGGAAACTTTATAGTCATTACAGTAGCACCAAACAACGATTTCCTTAACCTTATATGCATTTAAGCATTGCATTACATGAATAAACTAGTCAATTTTATTACAAATGGCTGCATAGCTGTAGCAAAAGATTTCCGTAGTTTAATATGGTTTAAGACATAAGATGATAACTATTTTATTGTATCTAATTAAAGATTTCAAAGAAGAGCTTACCGGAAGACGTTATCAAAGTGCCACACTTATTTGAGTAATTTGAGTTCAGCTTCTATAAGGTAAGTCGCCACCACCTATACATGATATATAGTTCTAAATAAAGTGTGGGATATTAGCTAATTATGAATGTGATGTATGCGCATGAATACTTGAAATTGTATGACATGAGATATGTGAATTTCAAGTTCTATGTTTGATTTTGGGGTTGGGTTCATATGGAACCAACAATGAAAGGAAGTTATGATGATAATGAAAGTAATGAAAGATAAGTAATGTTATAAGGTAGCCGTGCCCCCAAGTAACTACCTGAGCTGAGCGTAGCGGGATCTCCTTCCGCGGGGAGTCCCGGGGTTGCTTCTGATGGCTGAGGGCTAGCTACCCGAGGTCATCAGCGAGGGGCTAGGACACGAGCTACGGGCCCATCAAGTCAGGGAATAAGATAAGAAGAAAGAATGATGAATAAGGAAATCTCCGGATATTTGATACATGAATGCTTATGTGTGGTTATCATGTGTGATTATAGTATATGTGTGGTGTATTCCGCATGAGTATCTATTTATGATTAGCTAAGATTCCCTAAATGTTTTAGTGGATAAAATGGTGACTTACTAAGCATTATTGCTTACGAGAATTCTATTCTCCTATGTCCTCATGTATAGGTAATAAGCGAAGTACGGAAGCCTGAGAGAATGTATGGAGCCGGTGACAAGGTTTTGGATGGGTTAACGGAGAAGATCGGGCTATCGGTTATATTGTTGTTTTAGTACGTTGGTACTTCAAAGGGTTGTTAAACGTTTTAAAATCCTGATCAGGTGTAACGGTTTTAAATGTGTTTTCTTTTGCATGTCTTTCGTTATGGTTGTAGGTTTTGATTATGTTTAAAAGAAATAGTCTGAGCTCGAGGCTTTGTATCTTTATTTCTGCTTGGTTTATCGAGTCTCTTTTATGGTTGAGTATCGTAATGGCCGTTTTGGGGACGGTCATTACAGCTTGGTTAGGAGGGGATGAATATATTTTATAAGAAATGCATTTACTTTATAAAAGTTTAAAGAAAAAGAAATAACTCAAAGAATGTCATTGTAGCACATATGTACATTAATATTTTTAAGCAATTCAAATGTTAAATGAGAAGATTAGATAATATTTCTATATTTAAAAGTATAATTAAAAAATGTGGTCACAAATTCATTACTCCCAATATTTACGGATTATTTTAAGAGTCCGTTTGGTAACAATAAAACCAGCTGAATTAGTTGATTCTGTTGAAATTTATGAAGTTCTGGCTTAAGTGGTTGTATTGGTTGATTACGCTAATTTATGAAAATATTAAATTCAAAATATATTTTATAAATAAAATGAAGAAAAAAATTATATGTGAAAATAGTTAAAATGCCCCCCCCCCCCCCCCCCCCCGCCCCACAGTAACCTAAGGCGAAACAGCAACAAAATAACTTCAACCTTACTTTTTCTTATTATTATTACACATTTCAGCGCGCGAAATCAAAAGTTACGTGTTTGAATAAAAAGCTAGCTGATAAACCTGATAAGCCGAACATAGGTGTTACCAAACGGATTCTAAATGAATTTAAACAAATTAAACAGAAAATACTTGTGCTGTTGGGATTATTACTTTATCAAATTAGCTTGTCATATTGAATTTTTTCCGCAATCTAATGCACAATTAACTCCATGAAATAAATGAGGCCATTTTATCTTATTAAAGCAATTAACTCCATGAAACTCATTCGTTTTCTAATACTCCGTATAATGTTGTCCTTCGTGTCTAATCATTATTTCACTTCTCATTTCCTCCAAATATTTCATTTATTTTTATCAAACATCTAATTTTTTATTAAGAACACTAAATTATATAATTTGAGTTACTTTTATTTTATGCTGAGGTCAATGTACATAATCATTTTAATAGATTAACTCAATTCAGTCATTTCAACTAATATTTCACCAATTTCAAAAAGTTCAATCAATTTTGATGTTATTGAACGGGTTTGAGATTTATTGATCACACAATTTTGTATAAAATGATTAAGAAACATAACTATTACCTAAGAGAATTGGACCATAAGTCCGATTAAAAATATTTCACAAAGTTTATAGAGCATAATAACTACTTCGTATATTTCACAAGTTAGGGGTGTTTAGAAGTTATTATGCTTCTTCTTTTTTAAAGCAGAATCAGAACCAAAATCAATTTTAGAAGCTGGTCAGTTTATAAAAAAAACTGATTCTAAGAATAAATTAGAGCACTAAAATCACTTCTGTATTTTCACCCAAACACTCTAACTTTTGCTTCTGCACCTGAAAGAGCATAAACAACTTTGAGAATCAAATCCAAACACCCTCTAAACACCCTTTTCATAAGTTCTACATTTTTAAGAGGAAATCTAAAAAATAGTGGGCATAGGATGTGTTATTAACACGTACATGTTTAAAAAGCCCCATGTGCCGTGTGCGTAAATGTATTGCCCATCCCACGTAATAGATTGAAGTCATTCTACTTTCAGCCCACTAAAGCTACATTAGACTTCCATTTTCCTTCTTTGTATCTGTCCAAATCCTACACAAACTATCCACTTCCACACTTGTCATTCCTTTAATTTGTTCAGCCGACTGCCGACCTATAAATTCCAACCAAAATAGTCCGCACTCATATAAATCCTCCATTTCTGATCAGCTATGTTATCTCCACCCACACACAAATACACACATATAGATCGCCCATACGCACTGAATGTTGTCCTGATCTAGATTAAACTCTATAACCTTCGAAGCCTAATTGAAAAATATTTCGTTTTCCTCCTTTTTATTTTCCCAATTGTTGTGGATCGATTTGTCTTCCGGCTCAGGTCTCCAACCATTTAGCTAGACTCACACTCACCACTTTAGGCTAGACCACAATGTCAAGAGTCACATTATCTCTATCATACTTAATAGCAGATTTCACATCACTAAAGAAATCAGGAATATCATTTAAAGGGCAATAGGGGAATAATCATCTATATGCTTATCACCACACAACTTAATATCCGAAATAAGTTTGGTAAAAACATCTAGATTTTCTTCAATATCCTTAGACATATCCAGTCTAAATTTGAAAAACTTTTCAAGTAAAAACATCCGGTTAGGCAAAGAGGTTACGTTATAAAGCTCTTCAAGTTTATTCCACACAGATTTAGCTGATTCTAAAATTCCTACTTTTGTGAGCACACAATCAGATAAGTTCAAGTAAATTGTAGAACAAGCATTTTCATTCATTTCTGCTTTTTTCTCTTCCGTATCGGAAGCCAAATAGGTCTCACTAATGGCCCTATATGATTTTTTGTTGAATTAATATGCACTTTATTTTCTGTTTTCATATGCTAAAGTTGCTTTTTATATTCGAGGAGGTTATGCATGTGAGGGGTAGAGAAAATAATAGTAGACGTCATAGATCTAAGTCTAGGTCTAATTCGAGGCGTTGCTATTATTGTTTTGAACTTGGTCATTTCATAAAAGACTGTCCTAAATCTAGGGAAAATAAGCATAGTGATCATGCTAATTTGACTACGCGTGTAGATGATTTAGGTGATGTTTTTATGATGAGTAATCTATGTGGTTTTGACTGCTTAAGTTCTGTGATATCTGATTCTTTGGTTAAATCAGATTAGGTGGTAGATTCTGGTTGTAGTTTTCACATGTCCCCATTGAAAAATGTTTTTTCAAAGTATAGAGAGATTGAAAATGGCTTTGTGTCTTTAGCAAATGAGAACAAATGCAATGTGCTAGGAATAGGAGATGTGTGCCTTAGGTTCTCTTCTGGTTATGTGCTTACTTTGAAAAATGTTAGGCATGTTCCTGAGTTGTGTTGTAATTTGCTATCTTGTGCTTCTCTTGAAAATGAGGGTTTGAAGAGAAAATGAGGAAAGAGAATCATGAAAGTTGTGAAAGGTTGTTTAGTTGTTTTCAAAGTTGAGATGAAAAACAACTTGTATGTTTGTCATGTTGAACCCGTACTTGATTCCGTGATTTGTGTGCGATCATGTGTGCTAGGAAAACAGTCTAGGGGTTAGTTTTCTTGATCTGCCTAAGTGTACTGATGTGCTTGATTGTATCCATGTTGATTTGTGTGGTCCTTATAGTGTTTCCACTCATGGTGGGAAAAATTATTTTCTGACGTTGATTGATGATTTTTCAAAGAAAGTGTGGGTTTTGTTAATTGAAAATAAATCTGAAGTTTTTGATAAGTTTAAAAACTGGAAAACCCTTGTTGAAAAACAAACCGGTAAGAAAATAAATTTTTTAAGGACCACTGTCAGTTTTGATTTCTGTGATGATCAACTTAGAGATTTATGTGGTACGTGGGGTATTTCTATGCATAAATCTGTTCCCTCCACACCCCAACCGGATGGGGTTGCTGAGAGGATGGTTAGAACTTTATTAGAGGGGGTGAGAGCTATGTTAGCTTCATCTAGGCTCTCTAATAAGTTTTGGGGCTTCATGTTGTTGATTTGGTTAATCTGTCCCCGTCTGTTCCCTTAGGGGGGAAATGCCCTGAATCTGTGTTCACGGGCAAACCACTTGACTTGCCAAATTTGAGAGTGTTTGGTTGTGCTGCTTATGTGAATCGTGAGAATGATAAATCTTAACCTAGGAGTAAGGAATATGTTTTCTTAGGATATCATGAATGCATGAAAGGTTATAGACTTTGGTATAGGAGTGAAACTTGCTTCAATGTGTTGATGAGTAGAAATATCATTTTTGTTGAAAATGAATTTCCTTGCCTGCTTGTTTCTCCTGATGTTGCTTTAAATGAGGTGGAGCATTTGCCTGTTGAAGTTCATTCTGATTTACTTGAAACCAATCTCAAGTTTGTGATTGAAAATGATTTTCATGGTGAAAATAAAGAAAATAGTATTTCTATTAAGGTGGAGCATGATATGAATGTTATGTGCAATATGCTTGAGTTGCGTGATTGCCATGATATTAGAGATAGAGACATTAGAGAACATGAGAGAAATGATATGTGCAAAATGTTTGACTATATTTCCTCTGAGTTTGCTTTAAATGTGCTTAATTCTCTTTTAATTAATTATTTGTTATGTTTGGTATGCTATTTTCTTTGTGATTTGAAAATGTGATACCAAGTGATTATGTGAGCTCCGCCTGTGCTAGTTATAGAAATAATATTGTTTCTTTTATTTTCTGTGTACTTGCTTTGTGTGGTTGTTGGATTAGTTGGAATCCCCAACTTCTCCCGGATGCTTGCTTGCGTGGTCTATTAACATGTGTTGTGCTTGTTAATAGTTTTGTGATGGTTTTGGTTCAGAAGTCGAGGACCGATTGGTAGAGTTCAGTTCATCGTGAATTGGGTTTGCATGGTAAGCTTGGTCCGAAAGGGAACTTTGGTTCTCATCTATTACTTGTATGATCGCAATGATGTACTTGTAATAATGGTCCGGCGAGGATGAATCTCCTCACAACTTTGTATTGCTACTCTACACCACCTAGGACCAATAAGGTGGAGAATGTTGGAGGTATTGGTCCTACCAAGACATCCCCTTCCACTTTATTATTGACTTGCACCACATGTTTACTCCCACTTTGTTACCCCTTATTTTAAATCTCTCCTAACCAATAATATGGTTGTTGACTTCCCTAGAGTGTGCCCCCCTCTTTGTTGTCCGCTGCACCCCTCCTTGTACTCTTTTGTTTTAGTCACCCGTGAGTGTATTATTGTTGGTCAGTCTATTATTTATGTAGCTCTCTTCTTCCTTGAGAGAGCAGCCTGCGTGAGATATTCTGAGAGTAGTGAGCAGTGCTCTACCCCCTCTCCTTTCTTTGTGTGAGAGTTGAGAGAGGTACTTAGTAGTCGGAGAGAAAACATGGTGAGTTGTGTTGTGGTCTAGCTTAAAGTGGTGTGTGTGAGTCTAGTTAAAGGGTTGGAGACCTGAGCCGGAAGACGAATCGATCCACAACACCAATATATTTTGAGTAAAATTGAAAATGACTAATTGTGGTAGAGATATGTTTAAAAATGCTACATGAAAGGTTAAATCTATTTTTATGATTTTTATTAATCACTACTTTTGTTGCATAGGATTTGGTCAAATTCTGGGTTCTCAAATGTCAATTCGGACTATTCAAAATGCTCAAAGTCATGATATACACTCTATACTTGGTATTGACCGATAATGTTTATGGTGATCCCCCGTTCACTGATTTTAATTTGTCTACATGGGTGCAGCTCCTCTCCATTTCTTTCTCT